>APFE031092972.1:2913-157786 GCA_000404065.3 Pinus taeda
TATTTTTACACCTGCATCATCCAACTTGCTTACAGAAATCAGATTTCTGGCCAATGCAAGAATATGCAGAACACCTAGAAGTGTTCTAACCCTTCCACCTTGCAACTTCAACTTTACTTCTCCGCGACCAACGATTCTAGCCTTCCTATCATCCCCTAAGAAGACATCACCACCATCGTATTTTCTCATACTCGCAGAACCTCTCTATGTGGAGTGAAGTGAAAGGATGCACCTGAGTCAATCAACCATGCCTCGTGATCTACATGTGTACCTGAAGAAGCCAAGTACACATCCCCACCTTCATCTGAAGTGGTTTTCACCTCTGCAGAAGAAGCATCATCAGATCTCTTTCCTTTATCAGGAGCTTTAGATTTATAGTCCCTTTTGTAGTGCCCTTCATTTCCACATTTCCAACACACCACTTTTACAGGTTTTCCTGGAGATTTAGATCTCCCTCTAAATTTAGATCTCCCACTCGATGACTTATTTTTATTTTTGTTCTGGGACCGTCCTCGTACATACAAGGCATCACCATTCTGGCTCTCTATATTTTTCCATCTCATCTCCTCCGTCAGCAAGGATGAGACTATTTCATCAAAATGCAAGGCAGTTGCATTGCTACCTATTACAATAACCATACTATCCCATGAATCTAGTAGAGAACACAACAAACTGATGCACTTATCTTCATCTGAAATTATAATATCAATAGATGCTAACTAACTTACCACAATATTAAATGTGTTCAGTTTCTCTGTCACTGAGTCTCCATATTTCATCCTCAGGTTATACATATTTTTCCGCAAGAACAGTTTATTCACCAAAGACTTATATTGGTACAAAGTCCCTAACTTGTCCCACAAAGCCTTCGTCGTAGCTTCCCCTGATACATTCAGCAATACTGAATCTGAGGCACATAATCATATTGTGCTCTTTGCCTTCCGATCCAACTTCTTCCATTCTTCATTGGACACTCTCGTTGGTTTAGTACCCAGATCTACCGTGATCCACTGATCTTTATCCACCAACATATCCTCTATCTTGAGTTTCCACAACTCAAAACTTTTACCATTAAATTTCTCGATCTCTATCTTTCCACTGCTCGCCATCTTCTTCCACCACTAGAATCGATCTTGCAAATCTCCCACTGAATAGGGTCTACCACAGGCTCGAGCGAAACCCCTCAGCAACAAAGGCATCCCCTTGAAGCCAAAACTTCTCTGATACCAAATGTAGGTTTGAACCCCGTACAGAAATTACTTGCATACGACTTTTAAAACACAAAAAATAAAAAATGTGAGAGCAGAACACATAAAACACATATACACAAAGATTTTCCCCTGGATCCCAAAACCGAGACTACCAGCTTGATTTTTCATTATGTTCCTTTCAATTTTATAATACATATTTATACATGCCGAAGCATCCAATACCATGGACCGAAAAATATCACGTCCAAAAAAACATGTGCTAAAATCATGCACAAAACCTTAGGTGGGTCCGCCCAACCTAACATATGGTCCAAAACCAAAATTTTCCGAGGCGCTGCCCTGGACCCCATAAAGTGGGGTTACGGATGCCACTCAAACCCCCTATTAACTACGTGGAAAGAATATAACACAACCCAACATAAGGGTAAAAACAAAGTGTTATTTCTTTGAGACTTTGTGATATGCGATATCGTCAGGATTTTCTTTAAGGCGGGCTTCATTCAATTTGTTTGGGGCCGACTAGATTTGTTTATTCAAAATCAATTTTCTTCTTTCAAAAACCTAAACTATGCTATCTTCCTATGTTTTTCAAATTTTAAGGGTCCCCGTTCATTTATGCAATAATTTCCCAAGATATTTATGTACAAATAAATGGGGATTGTTGCATAGAACAACACCTTCTTGGATGTCTAATTATCTAACTAAGAACTGAAGCATGTATAACGATCTCTACAACAAACAACAATACATTTAAGAAATTTTTATAGAAGTAACAATTTATTGATTTAATGGGATCAATAGTGACACACTGTCACCATGATCTACTCAGTAAAGAAAATAAATCTGTAGTTGGCTCTCAGGGAGGTTGATACTCAACCTAGCCATTCCCAGTGTCCTATTAAACCTCAAACATATGCAAAAAGAGGTATGTAATCACAAGAAAATAGTCACAAATACACAAGTTCTGTCATAAACTAAATCCATAAAACTTTGATTAAAGACTTGATAATAGGAAACTTTACAAAACTATAAGGGCCTTTATGGGCTCAAAATATAACCCCACTACATTACAAATGATACAATATATAGAAAAATACATCAATAAACAATATCTAGCTTTCTGGAATAAAAATATAAATAATATACTAAAAATAAAATAAATATAAATAATATACTAAAAATAAAAATAATATATAAACAATATGCTGGAAATTTGGAGTCCTTAGCCTTAAAATCTAAATGAGACCATATGAATACTGGTATCTTTCCTATAAATATTTAAAAATTTCATGATTGGTGCATATTTTTCCAATTGCATTATTTGAATGCTTTTAGCTGCCTAAAAGTGCTCAACGAATCTCTCAATCTACTAATTATTCATAAAACTTGGAATTTTCAAGTAGTTGCTCGTACAAATGAGTTAACTTTCCATTTGATGAGGGAAACCCTGCCACTTGTGCTACTAAATACCTAAATTTTCTCATCCTAGAAGCAAAATTCTTTTTGATCCAAAATCTATTCATTTTGATTTGCCACCTGCCTCCTTTGATTTTTGGGTATTCTCAACTACTACAAAGTGTATTTCCAATTATGTATTTGTCTCTTTATTCTATACTAACTGATTGCCACTTTTTCGAATGATTTGACTCTAGTCTCCAGAGAATGATCATTTCAATTGTCTTCAACTCTTTTGTAAATCTAGAACTGTATTACTCAAATGATGCAACTTGTCCACTATGTTGATAGTCACCATATTAGCAAAAACCATGATATACAACAATATTATTGAGATGTTTTAATCACTTTTTAATTTGACTAAACCACAATCATTTAATTGTCAATGAGGGTAGGTATATTTATTTCAAAGTTAGATACCAATCTTTCAGATTAATCACATAGTTAAGATTTGGTTGACGTTTCGAACCAACTAATGTGGTTCATCCTCAGGACAAGGTGTGGTTGTTCTTGTGTTGTCGTCCCTTTTCATGGAACCAAACCCTTTTTATAAAGTTTTACAAGCCCTAGAAATTAGGGAACAGATTAGTCATGAGAATCTCACGATTCTCATGCTGATCAATATTAAGAGTAAAATAGAAATCGTTACAAACAATTTCCAAATAAGAGACCTATCAAAATTACACCATCTGTGCCGATACGTAATAGCAAGGGAAAGAAATGAAAGAAATGTTGTTGAACATAATTGAAAATTTAAAGCACTAATGCAGAAAGTAAAAAGATGTTATACATGAATGAAATCCACTCATCACAATTCATGTTTTTCTCAAAGAACAAGCGCGCCACACATTATTAATGACAATGTCTCGGCTGATTAAATATTGTTGTTCTAACCAATCCTGTGTAATAGCATATAATGAATCTGAAAACAAAAGTGCAGCTATGCCACAATTTAGACAATGATAGTAATCAATCCACACTTAAAATAAAGAAAATCAATTAATCTACTACTGCTACGATCCCTGCTAAAGAGGAGGGCCCTTCCTCCCTAGTAGGGTGCAGGGATATAATGAAAACTATTTAAAAACTCAACACGAGATCTGTGTAAATATCACCAGTTGTGTTATGTATTAAAAATGACTAAAAGTTACAAGATCAAAATGCCGATACTGTTCCTGTGTTGTCATCCCTTTTCATGGAACTAAACCTTTTTTATAAATTTTTACAAGCCTCAAAAATTAGGGAACAGATCATTCATGAGGATATCATGATTCTCATGCTGATCAATATTAAGAGTAAAATAGAAATCGTTACAAACAATTTCCAAATAATAGACCTATCAAAATTACACCATCTTCTACAATCATAACCGCTCATATCCTTTAACCACCCATAGATAATTTCATGATTCTCAACAACTATTTTTTAAGATAGTAGCCATGGCCTTTGGCAGTTGTGGTGTAACAACATCCTCGAGGTGTAACACCAAAAAATCGGAATGTAACAAGAAATATTCAGAGTGTAACAACAAGTAACATCGAAAACTATTCATCCCTTAGTCCTTAGTATATAGGCAACACCTAAAAAAAATAACTAGAAGACCTCTTCCACAATTACCCTGGTTAGTCATCCCAAAAAGACATCACATCCTTCAATATTTAATAGAAAATGGAAAAATAATATGTATGAGAGTGGATTGCTCTTATAACTAGGGAAAGTGGTATTTGTGACATAAAGTTCATAGGTTTCAAGAGAAAATGATCAAAAATAGGGAAATAGGTGTCTAAGATATGCTCAAAAATTGCACCCCACATCTCCCCCAAACTGAAGCTAGTGCATGTCCCCATGCAAAATCTTCAGGTACCACTGTTATATCGCCAATTTAAATATATCAAATTATAAGAACCAACAATATCTTCGTCAACTAATCTGTAACCCTAAGTAGCCATTAGCTGATGCAACCATGATTCATCTTCATGATCGCACAATTGGTAATGGGGTTGATATTCTTTAACTGGAAGCTAGATCAAGGGATACTTAATTTTAAGCCCTATCCAAAAATCTCCCATTGATTTCACAATTCGAGAATATTCTGGGACTCGTGTAACCACAAACACAAAATTAGTAAATCCAAAAGGATCGTGTTCCTGCAGACTTGCACTACCATCCTTTCTACATTTCAGGCATCCAATCAATGCTCAACTTTTTAGTTGTGTAAAGATGTTGAGGAAAAATTTGACAATCCTCCTTCTATAGAGGGTTGATTGTACCACCATATTAGGAGCACTATGAAACCTTCTAAACTTGCGCCTCATTTCAGTGGCCATGCCCGATTATGTTGTTATCCACAAGGATACCTTCTCCTCATTTGTGTCGCATGACTTCATGGAAAGATGCCACTCCACTTGATTTATCATGAAGGAGATGAAGACACGCAACTGCAAGTCCCCCATATAGGAGAATATGTGTACAATCATATCCAGGCTAGCATATTCACAAATCATGTTATGTATAAAAATCTCACACAACAAGCTCTTCTCGTCAAAATCACATGCATGAAAAACATTTAAGAAAGTTTGAGTGTAATTACCCAGATAGGGTCTATTCTCATAGACATATTTTAATTGAAAAAGATAAAGCGTTTCCCATAGAAATATTGGATAAGATGGAGAAGGCCTTCTTCACCCTAAAAGGTTTAGGGCAAGCCTATACAATTTATCTTTGTCAAATGTTAATCCCCAACCTTTTGTTGTAATTGTTGCATCTGTTCTTCCTTCTCCTTCTCAATTTTCTTTCTTTCCCACTTTGTCCATCCTTCCTTCAACCTCATCTTGGCCCACTATTATTTGAGAGTATATATGACTTTTTTATGTTCCTCCAGATAAATCACTCCCTTTTGCAAAGAGAGTTCCAACTACTTCCATTTTTGTAACTCTGATAACAAAAATTTCTCTGAACACCACCCTGCTTCAGAATCTCGTATTATCTCTCATGCAACATTAGTAGTAGGTGTAAGGACATCTCGTGATTAAATTTGTTCTGTTTAGGCTATTGGTTCTTATGTAACAAAAACTTTATCAACAGGTTCTTGTGGATCAAATCATACCTCTTCTTCTCGGGGAACCTCTACCTCAACAACTGGTTCTTTTGTAATAGAAGTGTCATCGACAGGGTCTTGTGTTTCGGTTTCCATGTCAAATACCGTGGGATGCTCTGTTTCAACTTTTGGTTCTTTTGTAACAATAGTGTCGTCAATGAGTTCTTGTGTAACAACCTCCCAGGGTTATGTTTAGGTTTCTTCTGAGATGGTACTTGTAGCACAAACTTTATACCCTCCTATTGCTAAATTCTTAGCAAATGTTGTAGACACAAAACCTAGTGTATTTTATGTTCTCATCTTGTCAACAACCTCCACTAGTTTAACAAGACCTAGAACTCTTGCTTCCAATTTATTATCCTTTATTTGTTGCCTTAATTCTTGATTTTTTTTTCTAACCCTTTAATATTACGTAGTAGGGTTTGGGTCTCGTTCTTACTTGGAAAAGGAACCTCTTCTTGCTTCCTTGCATCCTCATTCTTACTTGACCTCTTTTTGAATGGAGGTGGGGGTTCTGGTTGGGTGCTAACTTTGACCCTCCTTTTTGGTGTTCTGCCACCTATTTGCTTTTCTAGTGATCTTTTCTTGATTTTTCTTCTAGAGGGTTTCCTTTGCTCCTCAACTACCCCAACTTCTTTCAAAGCGTCAATGGGGGTTTCAACTTGTTTCCGGCGTAAAGTCCTTGTCTTTTTTCTCATGAAATCTTACTAGGTTTGGCTTGGCGCTCCAAAGTACTGATTATGATTAATTTTATAAGCCCTTGATTGGTGGCACAATTTTCTGGATGAGAAGAAACCTTCACAACAATGGGCATATGCTTCAAATTCTCCAACAGGAAGTAAGGAAGGTTAATCAATTTCCCGTGTTGGAGATGATTTAACAGTGGAAAATGATAGTTAAATGCTATCATCACCCGTCCTTCACATATAATATAATTGATGATAAATAAAGCAACATCTCCGCTAAGGAAGCGACAGTCGGTCAATTCCCCCGCCCTTCTTAACTAATTGTTCATTCCCTTGCAAAAGTTTAGTTTTGAGCGAAAGGTTGTCGATCTTCCAGTTAAACCATTGCTTTTCTTTTAGGTTGCAATGATGATAGTCTGGAAATTACCTCCTCAGTGACTTCCAACTTCAACCCTTTGACTTCCGTCTGATCCCTGCTCAAATTCTTAGCAAAATCCAGAGCAACAGTTTCTTTCGACCTTTGATTTGTTCAAAGAATTCGAACCACTATGCCTCTTTGGAAATCTGACATGCCTTCAGGCAATTCTCCAATGCCTCTGTGGAATTAGACTTGTGCCTTACTGTTGCTCACCCCATCTCTGCTTTAGACAATAGTCTTTGTCCTCTCTCTACTTGCTCTCTGAGAATTCTGTGAAATGAATATGCAGTGATTCTTTGGGATATATATCAGGTAGTAAAGGAAAATATGTCAAATCATGGGGTAATACGATATGCATTATTGTCTCATTATTAATCCTGGGTCATGGAAATTTGTCTTAAATGTAATTTAAACCAATGGCATGATTGAAATAAAAAGATGATAATGATTGTAGGATTTTCTTATGATTACAAGGTCTGTCACTAGTTAAATTATGGATCACATGATGATTTACCCTCCCCCAAGTTTTAATGTGATGGTTGTCTTCGGGCATCAAATAGAACAAAATATTACTTGACATAATTGTTAAATAAATAAAAAGAAATATACCATTTGAAATAATTTACCGACAATGATGTGGCAGAAAAGTATTGGTGTTGTGATCGATTCCAGTGGCAGCATACTGATTATGTCATTTATTCTGGTGGCAACATACTAGTGATATCATTTATTGAAGCAAACAATTGTGCCCAATTTGTTGTTGAAAATTGTTAGCTATTACAGGTGTAACAACAAATGTAATTGCTAATACTACTCTTTACAACATAACTCTTATTTACAATAGTTTTTAAAGCACTTTAAAAACTTAAAAAAAAAAAAAAGAAAAAAAAACTTAAGCTTGTAACAACATAAGATAAAATATATGAAATATATTATGATGTTACAAGGAAAAAGCGTGTAACACACACCACATAGTGGTTTTCAACTGTTACCATTATCTGTATGTGCCCCCATAAGAGGTTATATATATATATATATATATATATATATATATATATATATATATATATATATATATATTAATATATATATATATATATATATATATATATATATATATATATATATATATATATATTATATATATATATATATTATTATTATTTTGGTGTATCAGCTGCCAAAAAAAGATGGTTTTCAACTGTTACACTTATTGACGATTTAAAAATTTGGTAGTGCAGGAGAATTTTCCCCTACCCCTGTAATTTGAAGGTCAGATTCCGAGACAATGTTGATAAATGAATCACTTATAGCTGGTTTATGATATAACCAAAGACTATGCCCATTAACAAGTAATGGTGTCCAGAAACTCTCGATTGTGACTAAATTCACAGTCCCATTGTCAAAGATTGTATCAGCTTCATAAGGACCTAACCATCTGGTGCGAAGCTTCCCCTTGAAGTCCTTGAATCACGAATCATATAGTAGAGCCCAATCTCCTTTTTGAAACACCTTCTTTATGATGAATTTGTCATGCCATTTAGCTCTTTATTGTTGGATGATATCTATTCGATGAATGGAATCCAACCTCTTCTCATCAAGTTCATTTAGCTGATTTAACCATTGTTTATGTGTTGTAGCCAAATCTAGTTTCACTTATAGTGTTTCTCTAAGTGTCTCTATTTCGAACTCTATGGGAAATAAAGGATTTTTACCATACACTAATTCATATGGTGAGAATCCCATAGTGTTCCTCAATGTAGTCTTGTAATCCCACAACGCCTCTGGAAGTTTATCAGCCCAGTTCCTTCATTGGTTGGCCACAATCTTGTTAAGAATTCCCTCAATGACCTTATTTGTGCTTTCCACTTGGCCATTTTCCTATGGATGACAAGGTGAAGCAATCCTATGACATAATTTGTATTTCTCAACTAGTTTCTAGATCAAATGAGATGTGAGTTTCAGTCCTCTTTTTTTCACTATTTCTCGAGGTATCCCAAAGTGAACAAAAATGTCTTCAAACAAAAATTTTGAAACAACCTGTTTTGTGGCTTTGGTTAGTGCCTTTACTTCAACCCACTTTGTGACATAATCTAGGCATACCAGGATGTAGGAATTTTGCTAAGATGAAGGATTAATTAGCCCTACAAAGTCCAAGGCCCACTTCTCAAATGGCTTTAAAACTATTTGAGGGTGTAATGACATCTCATCTGTTTGGAGTGGTTGACCCATTCTCTGACAACTATCACATCCCTTCACAAACTTCTTTGAATCCTTAAATATAGTGGGCCAATAGTACCCTATTGAAAGCACCTTATACTCTGTCCTTTTATTTGCAAAGTGCCCCCCATAAGGTTCTTCATGGAAAGATTTAAGGATATCAAATATCTCTTCCTCCCTCACACAATGCCTGATCTGATGATCTGACCTAGTGTGATAAAGATTTCCTTTGATAAAAGAATATATCTCACTTTTCTAAAAAACTCTTTTCTTTTCTTTTGAGAATAGGTGTTCTGGGAATCTTCATGTAGCAAGATAATTATCTATGTCTGTATACCACCATGAGTGAGTTGAAATAGCAAAGAGATATTCATCGGTAAAAGAATCTTCGACATACATGCATTCATTATCAATAGTCAGCCTAGAAAGAAAATCAACCACTGCATTATCTTTCCCATGTTTATCTAGGATTTTTATATCAAATTCTTGTAACAACAATAACCAACACGTAACCCTACCATTAGTAATAGGTTTATTCATTAAAAAATGAATGGAAGAATGGTAAGTATGCACAAACATTTGATATCCTATAATGTAGTGTTGAAATTTATTGACGAAATGCACTACTGCAAGGAATTCGTTTTCTATCACTGTGTAGTTTAGTTTAGCTGGAGTCAAATTCTTACTTATGTAGTAGATAGAATATGGTTTTCCATCCTCTAGCTGACCCAACAAAACTCCCACAGTAGTATCATATGCATCTGTGGCTATATGGAATGACATACTCCAGTTTCGTCATCGCAAAATAGGGGTTGTTGATAAACATTTTTTTAAATTATGTAAAGGCCTTCTCGCATTTCCCTATCCAAACAAATTCCATATTTGTAATAAGTAGAGAAAATAAAGGGGATGCAACTCTTGAAAGTTTTTCTATAAACCTCCTATAATACCCTGCATGTCCCAAAAAACTATGTACCTCTTTTTGCATTTTGGGAATTGGAATTTTAAAAATGAACTCTATCTTAGCAGGTTCCACTTTAATTCCATCAACAAAGATAAAATGTTGTAGTATAATTCCTTCATTCATCATCATGTGGAATTTTTCAACACTTAAAGCAACATTAGTTTGTATGCATCGTTCTAGTACTTTTTCAAGATTAACTAATGTTGTTTCAAAGGCATCACCATAAGGTGTAAAGTCATCCATGAATACTTCTAAATAGTCATTTAACATATCTAAGAATATCCCCAATATCACCCTTTGGAAAGTTTTTGGCACATTACAGAGTCCAAAAGGAAGAACTCTATATGCAAAGGTTTCCCAAGGGCAGGTAAAGGTGGTTTTATCCTGATCTTCTGGGCAATCTGTATCTAATTGTAACCACTAAACCCATCTAGAAATGAAAATAAATTCCTTCCATACAAGGTATCAAGGACCTAAACTATGAATGGCAAAGGGAAATGGTCATTTTGGGTGGCCTTGTTAAGTTATCTATAGTCTACACAGACTCTCCTTTTTCCATTCCTTTTAGGAACGATGACAAGTGGGGATACCCACTGACTATTAGAAATGGGATAGATGAATTTGGCATTAGGATTTTCTGCAATTCTTCTTTTACTACCTCTTTAAGTGTTAGGATCTTACGTCATTATCGATGCCTAATTGAATTGCAACCCTATTTTAAATAGACATGGTGAGTGCATAGACTAGGATGGATTCCTTTCATGTCTATGTAATCCCACACAAATGCCTCTTTATACTTCTGTAACAACTGTAACAACATTTTTTTTGGTTCAGAAGTTAGGTTCAGATTAACATTCATATTTTTACCTGGTTCTATTTTGACTAAGCTACTCTTGATGTTCATAGTGGTCTTCATATGTTCAAAGCTCAAGCCTTCTGCAACATCTTCCTCCCCCAAGTCCTTAATAGAAGTAACAAAAAGAGGATTACTGATAAAACCATTTATAATATCATATTTTGTCTCATCCTTAAAGTACTGGGCTTTACCAAGGGTAAGAAGTGCATGGGATTTTTTTTATTGAAGTTTGAATTCATCCCACAAGGGATTTCCCAAACCCTTACCTGGTCTTGCATGGAGATAAAGGTTGAGGTTCTTCATAGCCTGGCCATGTAAAATTGTCATATAGCTTGACCTACAACCTATAAATGCATCCACAGTAGCTAACCAAGGCCTTCCTAAAATCAAGGGATTCCCCCCATGTTTGATTTGGTCTGTAAAATAAGAAATTATGTTGGATACCTCCAAGAATCGATTGTAATAACTACATCTTCTAACACCCCTTCTGGTTTAACAAGGGACCTGTTTGCTAATTCTAGTACTGTAGGTGTTTGTCTCAGCCCATGCAATCCTTGGGTGGTAAAGACTTCCTTAGTCATTACGTTGATTGCTGCCCCTAAATTAATTAGTGTATTTGGGATGGGTGTGTCATCAATATAAATAGTAACTGTAGGATTCCCTAGGTCGTTATATTTAGTCAACAAAGACTGAATAGTCATTAACTCTAATAGTTTCCCCATCACATGGATAGTGACAGGGTCCTTAGGCTTTCTTCTAGGTTTTCTAACACATGGGTCCCTTACTGTTTTCACATAAATGGGAACATCCTTGACAGCTTGCAACAAGGGAATCCTTATGTGTAGATTTTTCAACTCTTTGAGAAAATTAGATTTAGATTGTGAAATCATCCTATTTTCTCATAATATTTGTGGATATGGGGGGTCCTTATTTACTATAACAACTGGGTCGACTGATACAGATGTACCAACATTATTTGGGTTAGTTGTTATAGGTGTAGTAGCATCACCTTGACCCATTGTAGTAGTTCCGTTAGAATCTACAGGAGCATCCTTAGGAGATTTGCATGCTTCTTTAGTAATAGTAGGAGAGGTTTTTACTACTTTTCTTGATCATAGATGGATTTCATTGCATTCAACGGGAGTAATGTAGTAGGTTTGGAAGGAAGCGAGTGATGCCTTGTAATTTGGGTTAGGATTAGGTTGTACAGGTAATTGGGGTTGTATGGGAGGTGTAGCAGCAGGTGTCGAGAGAGGTGATGACTGCAATTGTTGTTGCATCGGTAATATAGGAGGGGCTAGACCTAAGGAGTTTTATCTCCAATTTTGGGGCCAAGGATATGGTTGAGATGGAGGGTATTGGAAAGGTAGAGAGGGATACCATTGGTTCAATGGTGAAGGAAATTGAGTTGGAGGGGGAGAGGAGTACTACCATGGAAATTGTTGAGTATTATATACATTATTCCATGGATTAAAAGAAAAATCTTGAGACATACCTAGTGGTCGTGGCTGCTAAGGCTTCCTAGACCCAATGAAGTAAGAGGATTGAACTTCCTCACTTGATTCCTTGAGCACTAATTTTAGTATGGGAAGCTCTGGACAGTAGCGTGTAGAATGCTCTAGATCACAAATACTACATAAGCTGATGTTGTCAACTCTACATTCCCTCAAGGAATGTTTCTCTTTACATTTCGGATAGAACACAACCAAAGATCTATCGACTTCGTCCTCTGCCTTTTTCACTTGCGCTATTGTTAGTTGGGCAGATAAGGTACTAAAAAGATTAGTCTTAAGATTTTCGAACAAATTTCTGATCTTGGCTCTGGTCACACCCACATTTGCAGATATTTTTATTCTAATGGAGGCATCCTGTACCATAATTCTTCCTCAAGTTGATCCTCTCAAGCATCTTAAGCAAATTTTTATTATCTCTTCAAAATATTCCTGAGATATATCTCCTTTCCCCAATAATTCCAATGTATCGAGGCAGTCATCTCTCATTCCCTATATGAATACAATTTTCAATATTTCTGAATCCAAATGACTGTGTTTGTATCTCTATAGATTATAGTGGAATCATTCCACAAAATCTTCCAGGCTTTCTTCTTCCTTCTATGTCATCCTAAATATTTCTTCCCTTGAGTCCCTGGTCTGAAAATAGTCCTAATTTTTGGACAGAAATGCGGTTTTCATGTCTTCCCATGTCCAAATAGTAGCAGAGTTGAGTCCCATGAACCATCACAGTGCTTCTCCCTTTAGAGTAGCAGGGAACAATTTCATCTTCTGAGCATCTTAAGTATAATCATAACTCCTGAAAAAAACATCAAATTCAAACAAAAAAGTATTAGGATGTTCTACAGTTAATCCTTGAAAAGATGGAAGGGTTGATAAAGGAATGTTTTTCATGAGAGCTTCGCCCCTTATATCACCTATTGGAAATTCAAAGGTGGTAATAGTGGCATATGTGCTATCATTGTTATTGTTATTTTTGTCTCCCTTTGTAGATTCTCCTTATCTCTATTTTGATGAGTCTCCTCTGAGAGACTGTTTAGGTGGGTGTCCTATGCATGAAGATTCTTGTGATGATTGTTCAGGTTGCTTTGGGGCTGGTTGTTTTACTGCACTGCCTGAATTTGGGCATTGGTAAGTAAAATAATATTCTTCCAATTCTGGCTCTTGGTGCTCCCCACTGGTTTCCCCTTGGCCTTCAAGTCCAAAGTCTCGACCACTAGTTTCTCCCTACTGTTTTCGAATTGAATCTACAGTTTTGGGAGTATGTATACTAGTTTGAGGGTGACGAGGTCATAAGATGGAGGAACCATATACTTCTGACCTTAATATGGGAGTAACAATTTTCTGTGGTCCTGTTTTTCTTGTGTCCCTCTAATAATTTGACTATTCTCTCTCTGCATCTGAGATTAATTCATGAATGAATGCTTTCCTCCCTAAATCTGCACTTTTCATGTTCCTTTTATGATTCATTTTTCCTATATATTTATTAGAGTTACTATGTTCCGTGTCCCTTTTATTCATACATCCTACACATGAAACCTATGCATAATTATTTCACACTCCAAGTGCCTCAGTTTTTACAGTGGTGAGACCACTCAGGTATCTTAGAGTGATGCACAGGTTCTTACCTCTCGTCTTACTACCCAATGTCTGTAAAATTGAGGACACTTCTAAGAAGAAAATTAAAATGTTTTTACACACGCTAAGTGTTCTAATGATCATAGTGGTGAGCCTACTCAAGTGTGTTAAAGCGATGTGCATGTTCTTATCTCTTGCCTTATCGCTCAGAACTTGTGCACTAGAAACATTATACTAACAAAAACACACTAGCTAACGGCATCATCGACCGCCTTCCCCGACAATGATGCCAAAATGTTGAGATGATTTAATCACTTTTTAATTTGACTGAACTACAATCATTTAATTGTCAACCAGGGTAGGTCTCTTTATTTCAAAGGTGTCTGCATTGTCTTTGTTGATACATAACAGTCAAGGAAAGAAATGAAAGAAATGTTGTTGAACACAATTGCAAAACTTAAAGCACTCATGCAAAAATTAAAAAGACATTCTACAGGAATGCAATCCACTCATCACAATTCATGCTTCTCTCAAAGAATAGGTGCACCGCACATTATTAGTGAAAATGTATTAGTTAATTAAATATTGTTGTTCTAACTAATCCTGTGTAACAACATATAATGAATTTGAAAATAGAAGCGCATCTGTGCCACAATTTATAAAACGACAGTAATAAATTCACACTTAAAAGAAAGAAAAGAAATTAATCTAATGATATTGGGATCCCTGCTAAAGAGGAGGGCCCTTCCTCCCTAGCAAGGTGCACAAATAGAACAAAAACTAGTTAAAAACTGAACACGAGATCTATGTAAACAACACTAGATGTGTTATGTATTAAAAATAATTGAAAATTACGAGATCAAAATGTCGATTTTGTTCCTGTGTTTCTGTCCCTTTTCATGGAACTGAACTATTTTTATAAAGTTTTACAAGCCCAATAAATTATGGAACATATCAGTCATGAGAATCTCACGATTCTCATGCTGATCAATATTAAGAGTAAAATAGAAATCATTACAAAAAATTTCACAATAAGGGACCTATCAAAATTATACCATCTTCTACAATCATAACTTCTCATATCCTTTAACCGCCTATAGATAAGTTCATGATTTTCAATAGGTGTCTTTTAAGACAACAACCATGGCCTTTGGCAGTTGTGGTGTAACAACATCCTCGAGGTGTAACAACAAAACTTCAGAATGTAACAACAAATCTTCGAAGTGTAACAAAAAGTAACAAAAACAATTGTTCATCCCTTAGTCCTTAGTATATGGGTAACACCTGAAAGAAAAATAACTAGAAGACCTCTTCCACAATTACCCTGGTTAGTCATCCCAAAAAGACATCACTTCATTCGATATTTAGTAGAAAATGGAAAAATAATATGTTGGAGAGAGGATTTCTCTTATAACCAGGGAAAGTGGTATTTGTGACATAAATTTCATAGGTTTAAAGAGAAAATGATCAAAAATAGGGAAAGAGGTGTCTAAGATATGCTCAAAAACTGCATCCCACAAATATCACAATAAAACCTATACAAATGAGGCTTCATGTCTACTTGATCAACCATTAAACAATAAATTCTCTCATTCATCATAGCTATTTGGATATTTTCTGCTTCAAAGATATTTTCAAACCTTGATTTTTTTATCAATGACCTAACGGTTGTTGCATTCAATGTCAAAGTATCATAAGTCTTTCTTGGATATAGCAAAATCATTTCCAAATTTCAGGTTGTATTCATATTCCTATACATAAATTCCTATTATTGTAGAATAAACCACTATTCTAGAGTGCAACCCATATAGCTTGGTCAAATGTCACTTGTGCAGGCACTACCCACCAACTTTGGAAGGAAAGAAAATAAAAAATTCATGAAGTGGAACCCAACCACACCTGTGTAGCAACTCCCTTTTTTGTTCCTTAAGATCTTGTAAGCATAATTTCTTCGTAAGGACCAGATAATCCTCAAAGAGTTTTGCAGCTAAGAATTTTCAGTATATTCTTCTAGTTTGACTCTACACCAAGAATAATAAAGAAATGAAAATAATGATCCTTTAAGAATGAAACTATTGAAGTCATTTCTAAATCTTAATTAACTGCGCGACAAGTAATGGAAACTTTATCACCATCCTTGGCAACTTGAACCAATTTTTCCTCAACCTCGGCTAACTACTCCATCTAAACTTAACAATTGCATTAATTTCACTATGTGACTCTTGCATCCTATTATGTCTAATTTCAATGGATTCTATGGAGAGCAAGGAATTTTTTTATGAAATTTCCATCTATTTTAATTGGTTGGTCCCAAGCATCCTGTAGCTTTGTTGGCTTGATAAGTAATTGTATAGTTGTTCCTTGAATGCACCCTTATGTTGTTAGTTGGTTATATGTTGAAATAGGTCTAAATAATTTCTAAATATTAACAAATGTGGTCTTTGAGAACATTGTATTAATATTTGCATTGTACTATTAAAATACCACAATGTATGGTAGGTTTTCTTTCAAGATGGCAACAAGAAACTACTGAAGATGGTCATTGACTCCAGGAAGCTAGTCTCCACAAGAATTTTGTAACACATAATTATAACCTTTTACAAAAAAAAAATCACCCATTCACCAAATGATTTGAGGGGTGTTGAAGTGCCCAACTATTGTACCATACCAAAAAAAAACTGCTACTGCATTTCTGCAATTTTTTATATGTTGTGATGACCTATTCATCCGTGACTCTAGGCTATTCCACTCCAAATATATCATTTATACATGCAATTTATAAGGAAACATTTCATTCAATTTCTTCATATCTATAACCATCTTCATCGAACACATTCATTGGTGAAAGTTTTTATAGGATGCCATGTATAATCACCTTTAAAATACATATACAAAACTGTGTCCTTGAGTTCATTTTATTTGCTAGCATTTACACATTGTTATTGCTACTTGGAGTTCAACAGCTTTGCTATGCTAAAAATTCTAATCAAGAAAATAAAATTTATACAGAGGCATCTAATGAGTGGGGTCATGCTATCTCTTCATGAACATTGCTAAGAATTTTGTGGCAATATTGAATCCAAGATAACACATTGCACTTGTATTGTCTTAGTAAATGCAATTCAAGCATTCTTATATAAGATTCCTGCACATCTATTTCTACCCCTTCAGGTGCAACAACTTTCAAAATCTTGAATTTTATTCTTGGTATCCTTTCTCTTAGAAAATATAAAATTCGATTCAGTCCATCATCCCTAAGATCCATGTCATCCACCATGTCTCCCTCATTTTCCACATCCCCAAGATTTTATGTGTTATTTATTTTTTGGTTTCTTTCAACTGCACTTCTTGTGGAACTTGAACGATTGACATCTTGAGTTTCCAATACCTAAAGAGAATCTCTTGGTGTTCCTCTAGCTCTCCGTAGCTAAATTGACTATTGTTTGTATCCCAAAACTCTCTATCTTTAGTTACAAAAATATCAAACAAGGGGACACTTGGTAATTAAATATGTTACCTTGTTCAGAGTATTTAAGATCTCTATCTTCATTATGAATTTTCTACTTTCATATACGTTTTTTTATTTCAAAGTATACACTATTGGAAATATGTTGATCTTAGAAATGATAAAAATACCATTTTAATCTCCTCCTTCATATGATGATGCTAATTTTGGAAGCGGAGAAAAGTAGTTTAAATTTTAACCTAATGTTACATATGTACCAACTTCACTAGATTTTGTTCGAGGTATAGATTTTGGAAACCCTCCAATGTAAACTTTGGTCTAGAATAAAATTTGAATCTTGCTTCTTCATAAGGCATTGAACAAAATAAATTAACACTTTCATTAAAGTCCTGGAAACATTTTCATATCCATATGTCGTGAGGTAATGAATATAACTCAATTTCACAATATTCTTCACACTATTGACAAGAGTTTAAGTGATACCTAAATAGTGACATGGTTTTTTCTCTATAAAATGTGTAACAATGCCCTCCTTGAATACCCTAATCTTTTGGATTGAGGCAATATAATCCACAATGAAATCTAAAAAAATACCCTTCTAAACTATGATAAAAATTACTAATGGCTTACTGTATGGCCATGTATCTTCAACTTTAGGAACCGCTAGAAAAACAAACAAACCTATAGTTGTAGTACTGAAATTCCCCTATGGAAAACAACTTGTCACTCTCCACCTTATCTGGAAAATTTTAAGTCCTATGTTGTCACTAAAACCAAAACTATATTGTAGAGGGATTGGGGGGACGGGTGGCAGGCTCTAGACAGTAAGTGGTTTCAGAGCTAGGGCAATCTGTAATTGACATTTTACTGCCACGTTGAAAAGGTGGTTTCAAAAAACCAAAAATGCGAAGACCCCCTCTCCCTTAATTGTTGAGAATCCTGAGGGGTCCGCAATTATTCACACCCATCAATTCTTGGATGCCAAAACCCATTATACCTCAGATGCTTGACGTCTAGCATTGATATGTGCATTTCACTGTTGGAGTTTGACCATTCTCTTGATACCATAAGCGAATGGATGTGTTGAATGCTATTGTGACTTAACTCTTTTTTGTTTTACAAAATAGTAAAAATACCACATCGTTCTGGAAAAAATATATAGAATTTATAAAGACCATTTCCCAAAAGGCTCTCTAACTCATTATGAAAATAGAAATCCCCTTGTGGGCTACCTCCTTGACTTAATCATGTATGTCGACTATGGGCTTGGCTTGTGATTTTGTGACTTTGGTTTAAGTTGTTGCTAGTAACTTTGGTTTGTTGGTAGATTTCGATGACGTATATGACTTGGACTTTGATGATTGAGCCTATGAAAAATGACAATTATTTTTATAAAATTAATCATAATCTTGTTAATAAGCCATAATAAGCTCGAGAGAGCACCATGGGCTTATAAAAGCTAGATATTTTACAAAAAATCTTAATGTTTTGTCTAAGTGCCCAAAAGTCTTCCCAAGGAAATGGAATGTCACATTTTGAAGATTTTCTGTAACATTTCAGAGGTGTCATAAAATGTTACAACACATGCCATGTTAGACAAACCAAAGAGATGACATAATCAAACTCATACCTCAATGTATCTTGGGGGGGCTATCACATCTGCATAAGTCTATCCAAAATAATACAACACAATATCACAAGTATATCGACTCATACCTAAATATCATAATCATAACCATCTGCACAAGTTGATCGAGATTAGCACAATATATATAATACCAAGATCTTAAATTCAATGAAAATAATCATCATGTGTATGACTCCAATTCATATAACAATAAGTTAGCTACCATGCATGACTAATTAATGCACGTGCATATGACCGCAATGATTAACTCGAATATATCATGCATGTAACCAAAACAACAATAGAATGGTAGGCATTTATATAACCATAATGTAGATAACAACCATTAACCATCATACCTGCATGCCAACATACAAACCTATATGATGATCTTCTCTTACCCTGAGGTCTAGTGTTGCAACCTCAATCCAATAATCCTTATCTCCTGCTCCATCTCAGCCAACATATTAGTGTCATAACATACCAAAAACATTATGATGACACAAACTACATAATTACCACCATGACTCATGCCTAACCCAATATGCATGCATAACCATATACATTTATCCCATCCAGTCTAAGTGTTTGAACTTGTAAGCTTTGATACCACCCTGTAACTGCCCCTCTCACATTTACCCAAATTCACCAGCTTGCCAGGTAAACAGTAAACAATTGTCACTATGACATGACCCAACCTCCAAGTTCCAGTCATGGAAGTGGGGCCTACAAATGGACCACAAATTGACATCTTGCGAAAACTATAGATGTTATCACCAAAAAATCATCACCTCGCCATTTCTTCTTAGGTTGATCAAAATACACCATGCAAGGTCAATTTTACCATAGTAAATTCACTTTCACCATGTGAAATAATTTAGTAAACCATTTTCCCTCAATTGCTTCTCATTAAAATTCAAAACCCCGTGAGAATAATTAAATAAACCATTATTTATTTAATTTTCTCTAGAAATAATTGTTAAATCATTATTTGATAATTATTTATGGTCACCTTTGACTTAATCACCTTAGAATAATTAAATAAATCAATATTAGTTTATTATTCCTTATTTTTATTTTTCGGATAATTGTTAAATCATTATTTAATAACTATTTGAAATTCACAGTTTTCTTAAACAAAGTGATTAATATATCATTTTTGTTTGTTCATAACTTCAACCACTTTTTAAATAAAGATATTTGACCATTTTGAATATCTTTTCCCTCTCCAAAAAATAATACAAAGTATGCACAACAACTAGATTTTGATTTAGTCAATAATATTTAATTGTTTTCTAATTCCTAATTTGGCTCAATACTTTGTTATAAATAGAGGATTTTCCATTCATTCTTCACCTTGATCATTCTCATCGTCACCACTATCATCTCATCATATTTGATCTCCCACTTGAGTTCAAGCTATTTTTTATTGTTTTTGAGAGAGAGAAATAGATTGTTGAAGCACAAGGACATCAAAAGGACCCATCCCACACAGGGGGATCTAAATACCCATGTTATAAATCTTCCTCACCAGGTGTTTTAATAAAATTATTATTCATTTGAAGTCCTCCATTGGGTTATTGCGCTTTCCTTTGTTGCTGCTATATGTTTTGGGTTTGCATCATATATTTTCTTGTAGGGTTTTCTCACGTTTTATTACAGATCTAAAGCATATAAGCAACCATTTTATGTTGTTAGGGTCACTAGTCACCAATGACTTAAGTGAATCATTTTTGGTACACATACTAAGAATTTCATACCAACAAATAACGAATCCACTAGGTCTTTAACACCTTAGTCGTTAATAAATGGTGACTCCACTAGTGTATTAATTCAAAACCTTGGTGGCTATTGTTTTATATATATTCAATCTTTCTAGCTATTTTTAGCCTTTTCAATTTCTATTTTTAGATCTCCTTTGTTTTTGGGAAAATTTTTTGTTTTAGCCAAGGTTTCGCATCTTTCTGTAGGCCAAGAAAGAGACAACACATTCTTGGTCATATATGTCGAACAAGAGAAGCGGGAACAAAGCACACTTTTTGGCCCTTTTTCTGTGCCCAAAGGACACTTTTTAGCCCAAAAACTACAACAACACACTTTTCATTCCAGTTTCTATACTCTGCAAAATTTCATTTTTTTCATATTTTTCCAGTTTTGCCGAGAGTGTTGTGTGTGTGCTAATAAGGGTTCCTGTTATTTCTTGAGCCACATCTAGGTTTAGATCCTCTTAGTTATTTTTCATTGAGGAAGGTAAAATCCCCCTAGGGTTTAGAGTACACCTCCACCATTTAGGAAGAGAATTGCTAAACTGAGGAGTCTAGCATGCAACATTTTCAACCACTATTTTTTAGGGTTTTTTTCCACTATTTTACATCCCTTTATGACAAAAATTTTCAACATTTTTACTCCCTTTAGAGTTTGGTGTTGCCTTTCCTCTTTAGGATCCCCTTGTGTGTCCTAGTTTTTGGAACTTATTTCCTGTCCTTTTCCAAGATTTTCAGCTTGATTTTTGCTAGTTCTCTGCATCATTTTCAATCAATTGTTGCCTCTAAATCCTAATCCCTTAGACATTAGATCTTTTATCCATTGTGTGTGTCTTTGAGTTGCTTGTTTTCCCTGTTTTCTTTTGCTGATTGATTGCCTTATTGGGCGAGGAGTTGTGTGCTTCAATTTACTGTTTATTTTCTATTCATTTTTTACAGTTTATGCAATTTTATTTTCAACAGTATTGATATCATCAAAACATGCTCAATTAACTCACCCACTTGACACATTTTTCACACAGACACACCCCTAAGAAAATGTGAGCTTGGTTAACATTGCCAAGCCAAGACTTGAAACACTACACCTTAATAATTCAACTCACATAGATTAAGCCCACTTGGGAACTAGGGCCAAAACAATCTTTGTAGTTAGGTGTAGGATCAATGGGATAGGATTCCAATTATTATTTTTTCTTAGTGTTATATTGCTCTTTGCTTTCATAATAGCATTTCTTCATTAACACATTATATTCACCCCATAACACCATAACATTATTCAGATTTACATCATTATTCCGCAACATACAAAACTATGTAGAAAGAACAATCTCATCATGATAAATGTAGTAGAACATAAAGGAACATTAGAAGAAAAACATTCATACATAGAGACACAAAGATTGGTCGGAGACTAGGGAAAAACCCACTATGGGGAAAACCCTTTCAAATTCTTCTACTTGGTAGATTGTCATCAAATGATTTGGAAAAATAAAGTACAATGATCCATATCTTCATCTATCCAACTAACCAGCAAAATACCTACAATATCCATGAAATGAACCCCACACTGTATATACTCAAAACCCTTATTCTGAAGGTTGTAATGAACTACCACTGTCTGCGGTCTCTGCAGTTAACATCCAAACATTGTGGTCAATGAGAAAAAACTTCATAAGACTGAGATTTCATCTTTTAGGTCTTAGTCACATGGAGTAGGAGTTATGCGCACGACAATCGCTGCCCAATCTCTCCCTTAAGCTCGGAATGCAAGCGATTGGGGTCAAATCTGGACTACAGAAACCCCAACTCCCAGTTGCATGGATGGATGGTTTTTTGTGTGAATGGAAGGATCCGTGTGCACATATGAGCTTATGTGCGAGTGACTGTGGTTGACTTCTTCCTATGTTTCTCCTACGACTGAGGTCCAAAACCCTAAATCATAGATGCAAGCTTCAGACCCTGCAGCTTCACCTTAGAGCGAACATGTTCCTATGTGAATGAGCCTCATACCTATGCAAGCCAAAAACCAAGATAGAAGAGTGTCTCATTGTTGTTTATAAATGAGGTAGATTTCACTTGTATTTATAGCCTTCTAAGGTGGCCCACTTTGCTTTAGGGTCAACCTTATCAAATATGCACATGTATGGTTTTCTTCATGAGTACACTTTCCCTTATCTGATTTAAGTGATATTTAGGTCAATTTTGGTCCTCCCGAAAAGAGGAATTCAATGAAATTATTTTCTTCATCAAGTGAGCTATCCAAAGTGTAATTTGAATTCAGTTTCATATTTTTAACACTCCCTCTCAACTAGGGATAATTCTACCTGACAATATTTGTCCATCGATCAACATCTAATCCTGTAATCATATGTCCCATCTCAAGTATCTCATCATCTTGAATCATCAATGTTCATCTAGATTCATCTCTTGCTTATTCCCACTTATCTCTTGATTGTCCATGCTCATATGATGAACATTCTTGAATCTAAAAGAAGAATAATTTTGACATCGGAGGGGAGCTCAATGATGAGCCTCGATATTGCAACTCCTAAGGCTCATCACTTATTGGCATTGTTTTTGGGGAGGTGTCAAAGTATGAATTTTTTTTCTTCCCTAGTTGATTCATTTCTTTTTACTTTTACAAAAACAAATATTTTCATTAGGCATATTTTATTTCAAAAACAAAAAAGTGCATTGAATTAGTTTTTTCATTCAATTGTAAAAACTAAAAATTTCTTCAACACCAACCCACCCCCCCATTTGATCATGTGGTATAGTAAGAGCCATATCACCATCCACTTTTTCAGGTAGAAGAAGAAGAGATGGAAAAGAATGTAGAATAAATGGATGGAGATGATGAAAATGAGGAAGGTCCTCTCGGATTTCCCATTCAAAATATTGATGGTAGTGTACACATGAAGAAAATCCCTCCATCTTTTCTTCCAAAATTCCATGGTCTGAGGTCAGAGGATATGGAAACCTTTCTCTTTGAATTTTAAATCCTTTATAGATCTTATGGTTAGTTATTAAACACTAAAAAATTGAGATTGTTTCCAACAACATTGAAGGATAGAGCTCTTAAATGGTTCATGAGTTTAGGGACTAATTCAATAAGATCATGGAATGGTATGCAAAATATATTTGTAGAAAAATATAAAGACCATGTTCTTAAAGAAGAAATATTTATAATGAATAAAAAATAAGATGAGAGCCTTGAGGATCTAATAGAGAGGTTCATGTATAATGTTAAGAGGGAAAAACTACAACATTTAGGATCCGACACACTAAAAACACTCTTACTTAGAACAATTAGGGATTAGTGGATTGATCTCCTTGACCTCATGAGTAGACGTGATGTATACCAATTATCATTTGAAGAAATTTGTGAAACATGCAAACACATATCAAGAGGAAGGGAAAGAGTAAGTCAATCATCAATAAGTCAAGCTAAAATTGGAAGTTTGTTTAATGACTTTAAAACAAAATTTCCTAACAATCTAACCAAACAATTAGAAATGTTAAGAAGGGAATATGAGGAAAACGAAGATGATGATAGTTGTGTTGTCCATGCAGAATCACATGCTATTAAATATTTCCCCTCATTACCAAGGTTGAAGGAAGTTTACCAAGAGGACAATGGAGAAAGTTAATTGCCAAAACAGCTATGTCATGTAGCTCCAAGAGGACCATGGTAGCCTATTTAACCTGATATGATGCAAGAGCCTAATTTACAATTTTAATCTTGCGCACACGCATATCAAAGTAATTGGAACACACCCTTTCCTTGGCAACATTGGCCATCTCAACCCCAAAACCAATCTTGGCAACAAGGTTTGCAAGGAACTTATGGGAGCCATCCACAATATCCTCCATAACGAACTCCATGTTATCCCTAGCATCCATCAACACCATGACCAAAACCCCAACCACATCCATCTCAAATATCCACTCCCACTCAACTACCTATACCACCATTTCCAAACCCACACATTGAAGTAGCTCAGCGCACTTACAATGATGAGGTACAACACTTCCAAACATCTCCTCTTGAGCTAAATGGTATTCACCATAGCTCAGGAAGAGTACTGCAAAAAATAGATTCTCTTGATATCATTGCACAACCACATCTAGAAGAAGAATATTCAAATGTGAATACCAAAGGATCATGGGCTACAGAGTAGACATCAAAATCAGATATTGAGAAAGCTCCCTCATGGTTACCATCAAATCCTCCATGTTTTCAAGAGAACAATCAGCAAAAGAAGAAGATATCCAGGATTATCCAAATTGTCCCCCCCTTCATTGTGTGGACTGCGCAGTGGGGGGGTCACAGGGGGTTTGAGGGGGACAGTTAGCCCCCCTCTACGAGGTCTGGG
The DNA here is from genome assembly GCA_000404065.3 of Pinus taeda. Taxonomy (NCBI): domain Eukaryota; kingdom Viridiplantae; phylum Streptophyta; class Pinopsida; order Pinales; family Pinaceae; genus Pinus; species Pinus taeda. The sequence continues at coordinate 28,142 of APFE031092972.1, forward strand.
GCAGTGCCTCAGGGATTTTTTTTTTGGACCCTATATCAGGTGGGCGGACCTACCTATGGTTTTGTGCATGGTTTTCGCACATGGTTTTGGGAGCAATGGTTTTCGGTCCATGGTATTGGATGCTTCGGCATGTATATATATGTATTGTAACATTGAAAGGAACATAATGAAAAATAAATCTAGTAGTCTCGGTTTTGGGATCTAGGGGAAAATATCTATGTATATTTATTTTATGTGTTATGCTCTCGCTATTGTATATTTTCTATGTTTTAGAATTCGTATGCAGGTAATTTATGTACGGGGTTAAAACCTACACAAATCAGCAAGTGGACCAAGGGCATCACAACTATTAGAGTCAGTATTTGCATACTGCCATCAGTGATCAAAACTCCTCTTTTATATCATATTAGTGTCCCATGTTGAAATTTTTATCATTCCACCTAGGTCATCATGTAAAAATTTACTCACTGATGGTAGCCCAAGTTGAAACCCCATCCCCTCTCAAAAATTTATATTTGCTGGCCCACCTTCATATGTCTTGTTGAACATACATTGACTATAAAATCTCATTTCATCATGTTGTGTGTCAGTTAATTCCACTTGGATTTCAGTCATTCAAGGTCCCATTAGGTCACTAGGTTTCATTTTCCAAGGTCCAATAAAACACCATTTCACTACATAAGGCCATCAAAGTATGAGAGAGAAGAAAATAATATCCCCTTTTCAGTTAAATAAGGGTTTACAAGCATGTAACCATGGTTGCTAAAATTCCAATTTTGATTTTAAGAAAGAAATTCATTCCAATTTGTAATTTTTATTTCAAAAGAGAGATGTAACCATTTTTATTTATTTATGTAATTTTATGTTTATCATATGTAATGAGTCACTATTTTTAGCTATTTACTCAAACTCCATTGCTAATATCATCCAAACAAAAGTCAAAAGTGAACATTGCCAAACCTTCAACATCATCCACCTGCAAAGAAAAAAGTCAGAAAGCAAATTATCAAAGAGGTTAAAAAAGAGGTCAAATGCATAAAGTGGGTTTGAAAAGAAAAAGATAAAATTCAATCAACTATAAAGGAGTTCTTGGCTTCAAACTCAGCTTCATTTGCCTCCTAACACTCATTGAGAAAACCCCAAGAGAGCCTTTTCATAGTTCTGGGCAAAATCAACAAAACCAGGGTTGGCATTGTGTGTTTCTTTTTGGCTTTGCGTGTTCTCTTCTGGCGCTGCGTGTTTACCTGGCGTTGCATGTTTCCTTAAGGCACTGAACATTCCCTTAAGGCATTGCACATTCCCTTAAGGCGTTGCACATTTTCCTAAGGCACTGCACACTCTACATTGGCGCTGCATGTTTGTCCAACAACACTTCAGTCACCTCCTCAGCTCCTCAAAACACTTTCAACCTCAATACAAGTAAGTAGCATCTAAGGGATGTGCTTTCCCCCTCCTCAAGTCAATTCCTAAGTGTCTGAAAGGTTTCATTAAACATTTGGTTTAATTGTTATATCTAAACCCTAGATCTTCCCCAAAAACTACCTTCCACTCTAATTCCCTTTTGCACACTTCCCTCCACCCTCTTTCCCTTTCCCTAAATATTTTTATCCCAAATACCCTCTAACCCTTTGTCCCAAAACCCTAAGTCCTAGGTGATACAACTACCTAGGCTCCCAAACCCCTATATTGCAAACAAATTTCCCCATCCCCAAATTATCATACTACTACCCTATACCCCTCTCCAATACACATATCCCTTACACATCATCTTCATATTTACCCTTCTGCATTTACTATTCCCTAAAAAACTACATTCCACCTACCCTACACATCCCTAGGGTTTGATATTAAACACCATGGTTGAGGAGGAATACATACCACATAGTCAGGAAGAGGAAACAAATAGAGAACAAGAAAGGGAATAGAGGAGGCCACACAAAGGAGGCCAGATACACAGTTTTGAGCCCACAGATCTCAGGGAACTCTTAGCATCCCCTACGACTGTGACATCCTTCAAACAGCTAGGTTGTTATGATTTTTGTGAGCAAGTGCAGGCAGTCCAACATCATCCTGATTTGACTAGACTCTTCATTTCTAAACTCCAAGACAACTAGGTCACTCTAGTAGGTATAACTTTCACTTTATCTACTGCTAATATATCAACTTCCACTGGGATTCAAGATGTTGGGGAAAATTGGTTTAAATAAGGTGATTAGGAGAGGCATTTTTATGAGCCTTACATGAAACCAAGGTACCGAAATGAAAGAAGAGGCTATTTTCCTTTTTCACACCTCCTTGACAAATATTCCCCAATGATGAATATTATTATGAAATATTTTTCATGTGAAGGTATATTATCGAGGGTATATCCTTATCATATCTAACTTTTAATGCCTTTCACTAGGGTAAAAATTCTCAATATACCCTACAATATTTTCCGGAGTGTTGAGAAGATGGCCTATATTGCCCAAAAGAGGGAGTACAAAGATCAAATGAAGAGCTTATTTCACCATTCCCTCATTAAAAGCATAGTCCTTTACCATCTCAAGGAACTCAACATTGCATGGAGTACCTTCATAGCTAATCCCATATTCACTCATGCATCTACTCAAAATATTCAAAGCATTGCTTCATCATCTCATCCATCCACCTCCATTCCTCAATCTCATCCCATACATCATTCATCCTCATATGATGACTCAGCCACACCATTACCTCCATCATCACCATTTCATGAGCCTATTTAGTCACCTAGCAGAGATGAAGGCAGAGAGCAAGAGCACATTGAACATGGTGAGATCAACAAGCCTAAAAGGGTCTGTTTGGGTACCTTGACACATATGTATCAGAGGGGGCATAGGAAAGTGTTTTCCCCATAGATTGTGGGAGGGGCCTTGCCTTCTTCATCATCAAAGTAGGTACCAAAGGGCAAGGAAAAAGTGATAGAGGCAGAGATACAGTAGCAGGAGGAGGACCTCCATAAGACAAAACAAGATTTTCACTTAGTTGACCTAAGTGAAAATGATGACAGTGAGAGCACAACCGTTGCCATAAAAAATAAGGAAGAACTCATAGGGGAACTCCAGGTCAATTTGCAAAGGGAAAAATACATCATTTCATCCTATGAGCAAGAAAACAAGTAGTTTGAGACCAAACATGAGCTCATGGAGATTCAGCTCATCAAGGAAAAGAGGGAGGCTAAAAAGGATAAGACCTTACTTGATGAAGCATATGGAGAATATAGTGACCAGCTGGAGGAATAGGTGCCAAGAAAAGGGCCAAGGACTAGAGGCCTAAAGAGAGCTTTTGAGCTAGAAAAACAAAAGGACGATGAGCTAGCTAATGAGCTCACCCTAAATGAGCAATTTGCCAAAATGATAAATGAGAACAGGGAGCATTGGCTTGAGGGGGTGAACACTCATCTTGAATGCCTCTTAGACAAGGCCAAAAGAGATACTGACATTCAAAGAAAGATGGCAAAGTATTATTGTCGAAGAAACCAAATAGCAAGGGAAAATCTCAAAGTTGCTAGGGCAAGAATTGAAGCCTTAACTCACCATGAGGAGAAGAAGAAGTTTGATATACTTGCAGAGGCTTCACTCCATGCCTAGCTACCTCAGACATCAAATTCGTAAATAATTTTGAAGACCCTTGACTCAATTTTTGTCATCTTTCTTTTCCTGTCTTTTTAAGGCAATTTTTATATCAACAGTTTGGTCAAACACGCAACGCCTTAGGCACTGCACACTTTTTGGAGGCACTTTTTGGAGGAATGGCCACCACCGTTGGATTCAAAAGGACCAAGAAATCCAGGAAAACCATGTTTCCAGCCTTGGAAAGCAAAACTAGTGGGTGAAAAAGGAAAAAAACATCTAAAATTCATGTTTCTACCTCATTTATGGACCAAGCACTACACATTTGAGTAGTATTGGGAAAAAGGAATTTTGGAAAGGAAAATCAAGCCCATTTTGAAAACCAAGGGAAATTTTGGAAACTAAACAGGATAAGCTTTCCAATGAACTATCCTGGGCTAGATTTCAAAATCCTGAAGGTAGGTAAAAGTCATCTTGAAGATGGCACTACGCATTTGACACTGGCGCTGCGCATTTGATATTCAACCCAGATTTTCATTGTTTCTCTCCAATTTGATTTTTACCTATAGGAAATTAGTGTTTTACTGATGTAATTGATAAGGATAATGTAATTATTATTTTTTTACTATTACCTAGGGTAAATACATTAGGTAAATGGCCTCTATGACTTGTAATGAATTAGTTTGCTTAAGTTAGAGATGAGTCACTTTAACCACCCTACACTCTAGCTATCAGTTCAGTTTTTGTTATAACTGCTCCTCGTCTCATGGATTCGACCTCTGAGGCTAGGATGAGTTCTTTTGAGGCCTATATTATGTAATTTCTCAGTCATTCTATGGGTTGGACTCTATTGGATGTTGTATTAGTGTTTCAGAATTTGGCATGAAATATATTGGATGAGTTGTAGCTATTTTGGTGGGATTCCCGTGGCATGGTATTTTGACATTGTTTCTTCTTCAGTTATGTATGTATGAATGTTTTGTACCTTTCATGATCCATTTCACTCTAAGTATGTTTGATTTTCAAGGTGTGATAAGCAGAATTCATCTTGTATGCTCTTTTTTGGGAAAATCATCATAGCTAGTTTCATTTCTTCAGTTTAAAAAGAATTCATGATCTTCATGCTCTTTTTAGCACATCACTAGTCTAAACCATCTCATCACTATACTACAAAGTGTTAAAGTAACTTGCCTACCTTGCCCCATCAAATTTCTGCAATTCGAACTCTCTTTTGCCCCAACCTAGTTCACTCTTTGACCTAATTCACTCATCTAGTGACTACCCCAACCAAATCAAATCAAACAAACCCTGAGCTTCTATATCTAGCATAAAACCCTAATCCATCTAACCCTCCTAGTTGTGATCCTTTAGAGAGAGCTCTCTCTGGCTTGGTAAGGCTAGATACCAAGTCAAAAAGGTTGGTATGTACTTACCTCAACTGGACTCTTACTCAAGCTCAGAGATTTGGAGGAGTGATAACAACAACTATATTGAAATATGGTTCCAAAAAGTCATCAAGTTGCCACAGCACTCTCTTCTTCAACTGTGCTTGATATCATCAGAGTCAAATCATTTAATCTCTAAAATTAAGGTAGATGTCAAAGCATACATTTCAAGCCTACACATCAGTTTGTCTGTCATCTTGATGTGCACATTGCTCAATTGGAAGTATTCTTATAATTGAAAGTGATTTTGTTTTTCAAGTAGAGTAGGGTAGGAAAAAATAAAATAAAATGAAAAATAAGAGAAAAAATAAAAATCTCAGGCGAAAACCTCCTTTGAGGTGCCTGATATTGGCTCATTGATTGAAAACCTCCATGAGGCAGTCAATGGGTTGGAAAAATGAGAAAAAAATAAAAAGAAAAGATCCTAGTTGAAAGCCTCCTTTGAGGTGCCTAGGCAGACCTACTAGTTCAAAACCTCATTGAGGTGGCGAGTAGACCTAGAAGAAAAAAAAAAGAGAAAAAATAAAAAATTATTTTCTCCGTGTATCTCTCTGATGCATGTAGGTGCCCTCCAACATCTGCAAAAACAAAAATAAGTTGGAACCAACAAAAGAAAAAATTGGTCAAAATTCTAGTCAAAAGAAGTCAAATTTTGACTTTCTCCTCCTTTGCTCAAATGCTCTAATAGGACCAAGGCCATACCAATCCATCACTCTCATCTATTTCCACAATCTACTCATCATTCCCAAGCTTCTACCACTCATTTTCCATGCTATCCTGAAATACTACACGAAGATTTTGTTTTACTACAGGAAACAAGAATACATAGAGCATAAATTTATTTTTGTCATATCTTGAAAACCATGCATCCATTTTCCAAGATGTTTTAGGTAGAGATTCATATGGATGATGGTAATATGCTCAAGCAATTTCAACAAATTCCAATGTACAATTTTTGAGAAATTGGTCTCCATCACCTGCAACCATTTTTTTACTTTTCTTGATATTTGTGCATCCATTTAAAAAGTTGTTTCATGGGGAAGTGCATAAGGATGATGGAAACACGCTCAAAAAATTTTAGGTCAATCCATACTATCATTTGGGATATATGGACAAAACAAGTCTAGCACAAGAGGTTGTCCTGAATTACTACAAGAAGATCATGTAGTACTACAAGATGGCCGAGAAGAAGCTACAAGAGGCACTATGATTGGAGAAATGGGTCAAAAGGTCATGTATTCTTTAGGGAAGGTTGATATAGATCCCCCAACACCACTTTCATCACTCATCCACTCCATATAACCAAAATCCATCTTCAAATTCCACTCTACCTTACACGAAAATAATAATAATAATAATAATAATAAAAAAATTATCAACTTTTCCACCACCTACACCACCTCTTGATGATTTTAACCCTATCCTTATACCTCTTACGAATTTACATCAATCCCACATACATCAATGAGATCTCTAAGAGGAATTAAATGACTGCTACAAGTAGAAGATTCCTCCTGTAAGCAACCTGCACAGTTACAACAAATTTCAACATCAATTATTTTTTCACTCACACAGTAGAAGATCTAGCCACCTTGAGCAACATGAAACCATTTTTGAAGATTGAAAAGGGGGAACACCCTAATTAGGAAGCATTCCATCCACTCCACTAGTAAAAGATTAAACTCTTGAAAGAAAATTTCACACAAAAACCTTATCAATCAAACAATCAAGAAGATATGAAGACCATTGCAGAAGTAAGAAAAAACTTAGCACCTCCAGGGAAGCAGGGATTGATCATCAACTCAGCAACAGAATGCATGCCTCTCCGACAACCATTAGGTAGGTAAAGATATGCAATATTCTTGACCACTTCTCTTGAGCATATTATAGTTATAAATTTGTTGTCAATGCATGAGAGATGAGGTTTTATAAGCTAAGGATGAGTCAACAGTCTCGCCCACCTTCAACTAGTTAATTTCAACTCACTCATTCACTCATGCAATGTGGAAGAGTCAAATTAGGAAGGGTGATGATTTTGAGGAATGGGGACAACAGTTAAAAGAAAAGATTTCTGCAAAGGCCAATTCACCACAACACTCCAAGCCCTCCATCCACTTCATATCCACTATCTATCCATCATTCATTTATTCCATTTCCTAAGAAAAAAGTTAATATTTTTCAAGAACAAACCCTACACTCTGTCTCACCCTGAAAATTTACAGAAAAGAAAACAAAGAATCCTCTCCATTTTCACAAACCTATACTATTCCATCTTAGCCCTATCATCATCCTCCAATCGCTCTACATCATTAATTATCACCCCCATGTAGTTGAAAGACCCTCAAAGAGGAGGAATGCCTACTACAGGAAGGAAGAATGCTACTACAAGAAGGAAGAAAGGAACAAATTTTGCTAAAACCCAAAATGGCAGTGCCTAAGAGAGACCTAATCAAAATAGAGAACTACAAGGCCATTAGGCAATAATCTAGGCCACAAGAGAGAAGAAGAAGGAAACAAAAGGAAGGAAGGCATTCACTATCAAAATAAAACTCAAAATGCAGTGATGAAAAGAGGCTTTCCAAGAGGCCTCTAATCTCTTTCTAGATTTTTTTCCAAGGCCTAAAAGATGTTAAGAAATGGGAGAAAGGAATAGAAGTCAAGTTGAGGGCCTACCCTAGGCTCATACTATCATTTCTACTCAAAACGGGTTTAAATAGGGTTTCCCGTAGTTTTTACAGGAATTACTACAAGATGTCCTAGTTCTCATCTAAAGGCATTTTGAAGGTTTTAGAGGTGTGAAAATGGCGGAAAAAGGTAGTAGAAGGTTGGAAAAGGATGTGGAAGACCTTGCCAAACTGAAAAATATTCAAGAACCCATCTTGAATAAGGAGAAGAAGGTAGGCTAATGGTCTCAAGAAACACTGTGCTTTTTTCTATGCACAAGAAGTTCTGGAAAAATGAGTGAAAATGGAATGAAGGTTTCAAGGGAGAGGATATGAATGAAATGGATCTACAAGCCAACAAAGTTCACTTGCAAAGAGGAAAGTTATGTTTTTTTTTGCTTGAAAGACTATTAAACAATCATGAAAAGAAAAACTACATTTTTGGGCTTGTCCTTGTAGAACTTACAGCCAATATTATTAAGAGAAAGGACTAAGGAATGCACAAGCAAGAGGCCACGAGGGCTATGAAGGAGGCACAATTAGTTCACTAAGTTGCTTAGAGGATGAGCAACACTTTCGGCAAGGGGTATGATCCGCCTCTAAATTAGACATAAATTAAGTCCCATTGGACAATCCTTCAACACATTAAACCTCTATTTTTGCATTAGATAATGTATTTTTAAATTTAATATGTTCATTAGGAAGGTTTATGAATAATTACATATTTTCACATAATATAATTTATTTTTGTGGAATATTATGAGAATATTGGGCAAATTATGGAGATTTGGAGGAGGAGATAATTTAGGGACTTGCTCCCTACTACAAGAGGATCAATATTAAATAATAAATCGACAAGCTATTGTAGAATTATGGCATAGATTGTGGAGCTCCAATGATTGAGAAAATCTAGGAATGTGTTCCTTGCCATTTAATGCAGATTCCTAGTATTGGGAACCAGATCCAGTAATCAAGGGATTTTGGTGGGGAAAGCTTCCTCCTTTCATGGGGAATGATTCTGAATCATTTTGTATAAGTAACAAGTCGAATTTTCCTCTAGGGGTGGATTTTTATTAGTCTTCTTGTGGAGAGAATTCGTATTTTTTCAGCTCCATTGTAATTTCTTACAAGGATGTAATTGTATTGATGGAAATAATGAATATTGGTGACATGTTCAGCTTCTAGATCTTGGCCTCCTTCATAGGAATATGAGTTTAACACATTACATTCACCACATAACATCATAACATTATTCGGATCTACATTATTATTCAGTAGCATATGCAACTATGTAGAAAGAACAACGTGATCATCATCAATGTAGTGGAACATAAAGGAACAATAAAAGAAATGAATTCACACATAGAGACACTAGGATTAGTTAGAGACCAGGGAAAAACTAATTATGGGGAAAACCCTTTCAAATTATTATTCTTAGTATATTTTCATCAAATGATTCAGCAAAAGAGAGTACAATGATTCATATATTCATCTATGCAACTAACTAGAAAAAAAACTACAACATCCATGAAATGTACCCAACAAGATATATATATATATATTATATATATATATATATATATAATATATATATACTCAAAACTCTGATTTTGAAGGTTGTAATGAACTGTCACTGTCTACAATCTATGTGGTGAACATCTGAACAATGTGATCAATGAGTGAAAACTTCAGAAGACTGAGATTTCTTATTTTAGGTCCTGGTCTCACGAAGGAGTTATGCGAGCGACTATACTTTTCCAGGCTCTCTCTTAAGCCTGTCATGCGAGCAACTGGGGTCAAATTGGACTACGGAAACCCTAACTCCAAGTCACATGGATGGAGGGTTGTCCGTGAAAAATTAAGGCTCTATTCACATGGATGAGCTTATGCACAAGCGACTGTGGCGGAATTCTTCCTGTGTTATGCCTGGAAATGATACCCAAAACCCTAAATCATACATGCAAGCTTCAAACCTTGCAATTTCACCTCAGAGTGAACTTGTTCCTCCACAGATGAGCCTCATACTTGTGCAAGCCAAAAACAAAGATAAAAAAGTGTCTCATTATAGTGTCTAAATGAGATAGAGTTCACTTGTATTTATAACCTTCCAAGGTCGTCCACTTTTCTTTAGGGCTGACCTTTTCAAATATGCATATGTGGTCTTTTCTTCATAAGTACACTTTCCATTATCTAATTTGAGTGATCTTTAAGTCAATTTTGGTCCTCTAGAAAATAAGAATTAAATGAAATTATTATCTCCATTAAGTAAGCTATACAAAGTTTAATTTGACCACAGTTTCATATCTTTAACACCAATAACACCCACTAATCACTTACATTGAGACATAAAAATTTGACATATTAGGGAGATTACAATCTTTCACCATCCCATGATCCAAAGTTGGAGTGCGTTAGAAACCCTATTTAGAGGGGATTAGGGTAGATCATGGTGTGAGAAGTTCTCCTTGGGGATACCCAACCCATGGTAGGGAATTCTTTGTCATGGTTGATCACCAAGAAGCTCAAGAATCGACCACCTCCATGGGACAAAGGTAACCTTAGTGGAAAATCTTAGGAAAACACCCTATAAGACTGGTTGTGAATAAGCAGTTGGTCCTCTACCCCACTTTTCTCTAGACAACTGTACTTGTGGTGATCAGATTCCGTCAAGTAAGAAGTGTCTTGGAAGGCCATATGAAACAATAGATCTAAGGCTTGTTCGAGGATTTAGATCACCTTCAGGCTAGAGGTCATTTTTTCCTTGATAGGACGTGTTTGCATGAATTAGAGTAGCATATCATTATAGTTAGTTTACACTTAGCACCACTGCATTAGGTGTTTTCTTGTTGTTTGATACTCTTTTCTCCTATCATCACCCTTTAGCATCTTGAGTCATCTTTTGTGTTGAAACCATTGCACCCGCTAAACATTTGTTGTGGATACTTCATGGTCATCACCCTCAATTTCCTTTAGGACATCTTCCTCCCTCTCGTTGAGTTCATACCCATCCTCCTAGTCCTCTGTTGATTCCGCATACTAACTCTAGTTCTTCTGATTCTTCCAGTTATTCCTCTAATTCCGCATCTTCCCAACCCTGCATTGTCACCATGTCAGGAAAAAATGTGGGTAGTGGAAACCTAGGTGGTAACCAAGGTAACCCCATAGGTGGAAACTCTACCGGTATGGAAACTAATCCTCCCTTGCTTCCTTATATGGATGGTTTTAGCCTCCTTGATTTCAACCAGCTCATTAATGACCTTCTTCTCCATAACCTAAATGGGCCTCTTATGCCTACCAATATTCCTTCCAGAATGCCCAAGTTCAAAATACTATAGAAGACCCTACAAATCATGTTTTCTCTTTTCACATGTGGTGTTCATCAAATTCCATTATAGAAGACTCCATTCATCTTCATCTTTTTCAATGCACCTTAACTGAAGCTTGCTAAATGATATGTGGAACAACCACATGCCTCCAATTCCACCTTTGTGACTTTCACCATATCTATTCTTTCCTATTTCCAGCTACCTCTTCGATATGACATAGGTACTGAACACTTGACCTATTTTCGCCAAACTTCTACCACCTGCCTTTCTGACCATGTTCAAGAATGAAAAAAAAGGAGGAGCATGTGTAGAGTCCCTGAGTTTAAAAATCATGTATATATGGATTGGTTTCTAAGAACAGTTTTGGCCCCCATAGGTAAATATGTTGCCTCTCACTTCCCTCAGACTAAGGAAGAAGCTCTCTAGATAGCATTGAAGTATGATCTGATTTATGCCGAGTCATATTTTGTCGTTGCTACAACACCATCCAAAATTTTGTTCTACACCAAAATTTGGATCCCACTTTCGTCTTGTACATTGTCATCACAAACACTAAGATCTATCGCATGTGGTTTCTCTATGTGTTTTAGTCCCTTTTGCAAGAAAATCAAAATGTCATCTTTTCACACGTTAACTGTCACATGATGTGCAAAAGCTTGTTTTGGAGGTTTGAAGGGGTTATATTTGTGTAAATGAGTTGATCTTACCATGTAAAAATTTGTCGCACTCATTTCCAAAGTTTTAAGCATTTTTGCACAAGTGTCGTCACAGTCATCACAAAGTGTATCTTTGGTGTCACACTTGTCATAAGTCGTCACAAATTTGTTTCACTTACAGAAGTATGTTGTTCATATGTTCTATATGGTCTATGTTTTTGTTTCATCAATTTTTCTAAGTTTGTGACCATAGCCAAGTCTTATCACTGTTCACGTCAGCTTCATCAATCTCACACTTAGCCAAATTCAGAAAATTTCCCAACCAAGCAACTTAGCCTCATTCGACCCTCCTGAACTATGCATTACACATTCCTAGCCCTAAATTTGCAACCCTTCGTCTTGACCTTGTGTAATGCACAGCTCCTTCCTCTGAGGACTACGCACTACGTAGTCTCAGTGCTCAATCCCATACCTCGACTCCCAAAAATATGTAATCATGCCCTCCATCTAGGCTTCAATTAGGCATTGCGTAGTGTCAGTCCTAAAGCCTAGTCACTAAGCTTCTAAAATACACAATTGCACAATCACCTGGCCTCCTCTTCCTTCTATAGGTGCGAAGTAGACAAAATCAACGCTCAATCCCTTAGCCTAGCTCATTCAGCTCCCAAACTAGATAATCTTCTTATTTAAGCCCATGATGAACTATGCATTGTGTAGTATCAAGGGTCAAGCTTCACCCCTCACTGCCTGAGCCACACAATTGCACAGTCACTTAGCCTCTCCCTCATCTTGCCACTTGGTTCTCGCTCATTTAATGGATCACCATGCAACATCTTAGACTAGGGGTTTTATCGGACTAATGTTGTCTTCTCATGAGTGAATTGTAGATGTAGGTACCATATCATACCATGATAGGATGATGACGAAGGAGATGGAGAGTGGAAACATGCTAGAAGACATCTTTGTAACTAATTATGAAAGCTGATTAATTAGTAGATAAAAAAGGGGCACTAGTTTGCGACCACAACTCAAGAGATGATATCTCTGAAAACTCCTTAATTCTAAGCCATATAGAGGTGGACAGAAGAATATTCTCAAGAAGACACATAACAAGGAGCAAAAAGAATAGCTTGACATTGCCATGTCATCATGCAGTCCTATTGACGGTGTTGGACCCGCCAACATGTCAAGGGGATCTCCCTGGTAAGAAGTCCCAATTAGACCTCAAACCATTTGGTGTAGGAGTCCCAGTGGTGGGTCGTATGGTAATTCCTTAACCGTGATTTCTCACAGAGGCAAGTATGATAAATCTATTGCTAGCAAGGGTGTGACAGCTACAATGAGTCAAGGAAGGTGCATGAGAGGTTCTAACACATGTGGGTTGAGATGAGTGCACCCCTTGGCAACCTGTAATAGTACTCGGATGGGAAGGGAACACACAAGCGAAGATACATCACAAGATGGAAAGCAAGTTAGCTGGAAATCCAAAGTGATGGTTAAACCAACAACACATTTCTGAAAGATTCATACATAGTCATACACAATAGTCCATACATGCATGCATAAGAAAGTGAATACATATGCCATTTAGAGTAAACAAGATAGATGGAATACGATACAAAATATGCATAAACATGCTAGCTATTATTATATAAAGAAGTGTAAGTTCCAGTCATACAATACATCCATGTCCAACCACTAGATCTAGTAGTGGAACATTACAGCCACATCCGCCTGCTCCTCCAAAGAGATGTACTAGCTCCGTGCAGCGGAGAAGCCAAGGCACATTACAATATTGTCCAAGCTCTCTCCAAGATAGTCTTATCGGAAGCTTGGTGGACCAAAAGCCTATACAATGAGTTATGAAGGACTATTTATAGCAAAGGGTGGGGTGACCCTTGACATTCCCCTTTGTGATAGTTCAACTACCCTCATGACTCTTCACCTACTCTATGACTGTTACATCCAGCTATTGACACTTGAATTACACTTGACATGTGATCTGAAAATGGGGCACTTATGCGTCTTGTCTAACTTGTACGAACCTCTCCCACTTCTAAAGCTTGAGTATTCCCAAGTCTTATTGATTAATCAATGCAGAATTAGATGTGTGGCTGACAATATAATGGGTGTATGATTATGTTTGTTTAAATTGTTTATGTGTTGGAAATGATTTTGTTTAAACTAATATAAAGCATATAACAGTGAACAATGCAGCAACAAGCATCACACATAAGACAACAAATCAATGTGGAGTTCACCCAAACTCTTGGGCTACATCTCCTTGAGCTCTAGTCAACTCGACTAGACTCTCTAGGATTATGTTCTAAGTTCTTTTACAAGCTCTTCGCTCAACTCCACTATTTTAAACAGGAACAATGGTTTAAGAACACCATCTTCTCCCTGGCTCTGAAGCTCATTTTTTGGCTCTAGCTCTCGCTCTTGCTCTTCAGCTCTGGCTTCTTTAACTCTATGCAGTGGCTTTCTACAACCTTCGGCTCTCTAGTTTTTCACTTGAACTCCAAGTGACCCCAAAGGCTCCCTTAGCTGCTCTGTGCAGTAGCTTTTTAGCTCTCTCTACTTCTGCCTTCTGCTCTATCTTTCAACTTCGCTTTTTGCTTCCTGTCTCAGCACTACTTGTCTCTATCTCTGTGGCTTTAAAGCCAATTGGTGCAGTATGTTTGTTTCCCCTTCTCGGCTCTCTGGTTCCCAACCTCTTTCCGCTCAAATCCTCCTCTGAGTGTTAGCAATCATTGTTAAATGCCTTCGGGGATGGTGGCCACCTGTTCTATAATAGAATGGACCATCAGTGCCTTTGAAATCCCAAAAATGGTCATTCTCTGTTTACACAGAGAAATACACAAATACACAGGAAAATCTTCCAAAATGTCATTTATCAAACTTCAAATTCTATTGAATCTACCCTATAATCACATCGGGTCCATCTTTGAACGTTATCGCGCTCTCCACCGTCAATGTATGGGATCTCTGATCCAATGGTCATCATGCGTTTTCAGGCGGCTTAGGAGTACAGGGTTACCCACCCGAAAATATGGTTTCCATGTTCCTCTGCCAAGCCACGCGTCGTTCATTGTGTGGGTTGGGCAGAACTAGCCCAAAACCATTTTCCACTTGAGGCCTGCCTGAAATCCGCCTTTATGGAACTCAAATTATATAGATCACGCCTAAATTCCCCTTCAGGTCGAGTTTTATCGCTTTCGGACGTTTTCCTCTATATTTGTAAGAATATATTAAAACACTGAAATACCGTCAAATGGCTTTATGCCGGAGTTCAAATACTATACAGCGGAATTTATAAACCCACTCGGGTTTGGTCGCATCGCATTGGTGCACGCATGCGCACACACACACACACACACACAAATATCTATATGGCCCCACTCTGTTGTATTACTCCAATGTGATATTGCGATGCGATTGATCACAATTGCGTATTGCATCGACCCAGGGTCTTTCCATATGGCATGGCCTATGCTAATGCTAATTGTGATCCACCGATATCGGTGATCACGATATCGCATCAACTTGGGGTTTCACCTTAGGTTATATACACACAAGCCCGCCTCCAACCTGATATGTCGGGGATCGGCACTTGGGGGTGCTTCCCTTTTCCACTTAACTCTGCCTTTGACCTCCTCCGATGTGATTTTTCTTCATAAAGCCTTTTATGCCATTTTTTTGAAGATTTTCCTCTTTTTCCAAAGAACGAAGGGCATCTTCATTCTGTAATAACTTATGCATACTAAGTCCATTTTTTCCCATTCAAGTTGCAGTACATTCAAAATGAGATGATCTCTACAATGGGGCTAGTTCCAGGAACTTCCTTGGACCTTCATTTTTCCTTTGTGAGGAACACGTAGACTTAGGAGTCTATCCAAAATCCATTTTGGATCAACATGATTTAAAATTACAATGCACATTTACCCATGTGAACAATATGGCTTAAGCAAGCCATGCTAGACATCAATCTCACTTAGAAAACCATGGAATTCCAAATCCTCAACATCTTCATGCTCATAGATAGTAACATATTGATGCCAAGACCAGTAGTCCTTGATGGTGTCTGTGTGCTCCACGGTGACATCCATCTGAAACTTGACTCTTGCCTCCATAGCATCCGAGTACACTGCTCGGGCTCCTTTGTCCAACTCGTCTAAAAGCATGCACATCATTGTCTTCAATGTGGCCAAACCAGCTACATACTTGTGCATGATGTCTACACTGATGGACAAGTCAAAGCTAGTGGCAACGCGCATCAACTCGTTGAAGTACAAGTAATATCTAGTCAGACATATTTCTTTTTCTTCACCTAAGTGAGAGTCCCAAGTGATGGGATCACATGCGTGCGCACCACAACATCCATACTATTGAATACTCATGCATGGGAAGCCTATATGCTAGTGATGCACTATGGGAGATCTTCACAATTCTGGATTTGACTCCGGATACATGCCTTCAACTCAACCACATTGGCCCTCATCATCTTAGGCAAGTGAAGTGGGGCTCCCTTGTACTTCATTGTCCATGTTTGCATGTCATCAACATCAACATGTAAGTTCATCAAGATACATGCTCTTCTAGCACATTGTTGTTGCCATCCGTTGAGATGGATGACTTCCTTGTGCATGGTACCAAACTTGGAGTACAATGCTCACATAACTGTGTCAAGGGACAATACCGCATCTAGTATTTCCTTCTTTAGTTCAGCGCAAGCGGACATTGTCACCAAGTCTCCTCCTTTCTTGGCCATTTAGAGTTCCTTTGCAATAAGCTCATTCTCAGCGATCAGAAAGTGAACACTTGAGCTAGTGGCTTCAACATACACTCTAGTTTCATCGACCAAGGTAGCTAGATTTTTGCACACATCAATCACGATCACTCATTCCTCAACTTGTGAAGGAGACGTATGATCCTCTGGAATTGACACTCTACAAGACCGCACAAGTCTATGTAGGGATTCATTGAACACGATGGTGTGCATATCTTCTTTTGGCTGATCACCAAGGATCTCAGTACCTCCTTGGTCATTCAAGACTTTCTCGTCAGCCGGATGCATTGAAGTGGGTGAGTCGACCTCTTTGTGGTGAGGCATGAGTTCGGTGTCTTGTTCCAATTCTTATTGCTACATGTCTGCATCCAAATGTTGAAATGCTTGTTCTATCTCATGAGAAAAGTCTTGATCCTGCGATGCTTCACCCTGTTCGCCTAATGCCAGCTGATCTGATAAGTCCACTACCAATACAGGCATTGTTTCATTTGTTTGCACATGTTGCGCCCCCTGTTGTATCTATTGTTGTTGTGCTTCCCTCTCTCGTTTGCACATCTCTTGTTCCTTTCATAGCTGCTCCTTCAACTCATGTAACTCCTTCTCTAGTTCCTCCATTCTTCTCTTATCCCTCTGGCTTTGCGTGATTCACATGTTGCACTGGTGCCTCTTTGCCTCTACAGCCATAGCTGCTTTTTCTACAAGTAGATCTGCTCGAAACTTGCAGCTTTTCTCCTCCTCCTTGCGATCGACAATCTTCCTCTTACCTTTGTTGCGCACTAGTATGCTTGTCTCTATTGCCACTGCTGCTACTGGTGCTCTCCATGATGTTGCATCATGTTGCTTCACTAACCACTCCACATCGAAACTAACCTATTCATTAGCTTTGGAGAAACTGTAGCAATATCTCCATGGGTCCTCCTCGGCCCAATGAAATTCCCCATGGATCCCGTTGAACTGAACTCTCGTGTAGTGATCCTTCACAATGCAATGTGGGTCATATGGATTTTAGCTTCGGAGGTCGAGTGGGTACTTCTTCATCTATTCCACTTCGACATCCACTTACTTGATACTCTGGATCTCATATAACTGAATCCACAACGGAAGAGCGAGCCAAGGTGCCTTCTTCTTCCAGTGCAGTCTAGCTGTCAATCCTATCGAGATGTGACATGATACTTCCTACATGACATGTATGTCCAAGGAAAACTTTGGTAGAACATGCAGAGGCTTCTCTATGCTAAACATTTGGATGAAGGTGCCAGACAGTGAGGCATACCAATCTGCAATTCCTATCAATGCCTCCATCGATTCCTTTGACATGCAGGGTGGATCTTGTTTGAATATCATCTTGTACATAGGGGTGAAAAAATGATCAGACAGTTGTGTGATTACTCCTTTGAATCTGCATTCAAACAACAACTTGAAATATGTGTTCATAGCAGTCTCCGCCAGTGACCATGCCCACTCCAAGCCCGGGAACTCCTTTCGAGCACAGACTGCATCTAACATGTAGGTGGACATGTAAATATTTTCATGCATACCTCTGGGTGATTTCCAAGCCCTTGTTACTTGTTCTTTCAGCTGATGAGCCAACACGCCAAAACAATTACATGGTTTTCCTTCTCTAGCCAATTGGTCCAGTGCGATCACCCAACTTTGTGGGAAGGTTTTCGTGCTTTCTTGGCCACACAGTTGACATGCAAATATGACCAAGTATTGATACGCCTTCTGCAATATATTTTTCTTGTATATCTAGTTGAGTGTCAACATGAATCGAGTCGGCTCCTTTACCTAGTTCTTTAGAATGTCTTTGGATTTAGCATTGTTGTTGGGTAAGCTGAATGGAGTCTTCATGATAGTCATGGGCTCTGACATCTAACACATCTCATCATAACCTTGTGCCTAGAAGGTTTCAAGCTTCATCCCACTGACACTGCTCAAGGTCATCATCTCAAGATCAATGTGAGAGACAATCCAATGTATCATGTCTGTGCATGGGAATGCAGGGTATCTGCATGAAATCTGGTACAAGCCAAACTTGTGAATCTTCATGTACACCTGATGGTCATTGAGGCCTTCCTCAAAAGTGCCTGCAAATGTTTCATTGACTTGTTAACACTTCAATTTGATGTCATGATCCAGGTGGCTGCAGAGACACACACAACATAAAGGGGGCTTATGAATTCTCAAAAATAAAAGTGTTTGGATTATGCTCGAACCAGGATCATGTTAAAGATCTCGTCGTCGTGATAGCGGTGGTGTGAATGGTACGTCAATCTGAGTACAGATGAAGGATATAGAGGCCGTTAAAGTTGAGTTTTGGACTTTTTCCGACATATGGAATTCAGCCAACTCCGGCCAGATTTTGTGCAAAGTCATAGCCTCGTTAAAATGACTCCTTCGGCCAAATTTCAAAATTTTCAAAATTTCATTATTATATATAAAAACAAAAAAAAATAATAAATAAAGGAGGTAGTGGGCCACCACCCCCACCAACCCACACCTCTCCACACTCCATCACATTAATGTATGTGAGGTCGGCGGGGATTGAACCTGCCCAGCCCATGTAGGCCGGCCCCCACCGGGTGGCCCCATGGAGCAACCAACCCACATTCAATACAACACCAACCACCATTATACAATGCACCACTTAAAACACACCCTTGCTTGTATTTAACGCATTAAACCAACCGCATGCCATTTTATATAACCATTGGCTAAAATTAATACGTGCCTATATTAAAAGTAGGTCTGAGCGGGTTTGGAACCCAAAACCTCTGCCTTCTAATATTCCTCCGCCACCAATGTGCCACAACGACATTGTTATTTTATCAACCTGCAAATTTTATATATAAAACCAGCAATTGTGTAGTGCCCCCAACATGGAGGAGCACATACGTAGTTCGAGGAAGAGGAACCAGGAGTGGGCATGGATTTAGAGACAGAGGAGGCAAAGTATTCTTTGATGCCCAAAGATTCTTCGAGGAGGTAAAAATTATTTTGTCAGAATATAGTCAAGCTTATAGTCATTTTTCACGGTTTTCTGCAAGGATCCCAATCGCAAAGTCGGAATCGCCTTTTGAGTTACATATTTCCATTCCACCCATGGCACATAATATTTAAGGAATCTAGGGGGAATCTAAAAGGTTCCTTGAGCCCTAGATTCTCAACTTCTCAAAATTCATATTTCTCATTTTCTCATTATATTCTTCAACCACTTTTCTAAGTGGAATGCAGGTGTCAGCATTCATGTGCGAGTAGCAATTTCCATTTGATTGATGTCGTGAGATTGATGGCACAAGAAGCTTCAGCAATTTGACATTAGCTTCTTCAGATGGCCCTTGGTTGTGAGGTATATGTAGTGTTTACATGTACTTCTTTTGCCATGCATTGTGCTGCACAAATCCCTATTGATGCTTGATGTAGGATCTTGTTTATTACTTGCTTTCATGATTCCTACTTGATGTGACCCGAAATCGTCTATGTGATGTACTATTGTCATGATTCATCATGTTATGTTTTGAAATCCCTTTGTTGTATGTTGATAGGATACTCATGTTGTCATCATGCATGTTTGCATTGAGATCCCTTTTATGCCATGTTGGTGGGATGCTCATCATGCATGAGTTTTGTGTCATACTGATAGGAGTCTTATGACTAAAATTTCTTGTAGTGGAATATCTCTTGGCGCCACTCCTGCATGAGGTCATTTTCCTTGTATGATAGCAACATCATCTCTATGTACATCATCACTATTGACAGGACATAATGCAGTAGCCTACACCATCTTGACACCAGGGCCCGGAGACGTAGTCCCTCCTGGACGAACTCCGTTATCAACGGGTTATGTTTTCATATGTTAATGATTGACATGTTCCTCTTCTTTACAACATGCAGATGTATTCAATAATTTTTTCTTTAAAAATTCAATTTAACACATCGCGAAAGTAAAAGGTCTTGGAAGGGTCCTTTGTCACACTTGGACCTAGATCTAGTGGTATTAGAGTGGTCTTTACATTGATGTGAATTGTAGTGTGAACAATGGAACATGCAACAAAAGAAGATGAAAGAGTGATGTACGAGACCATGCTCAAAATTTCCAAGAGGGTGGAAATCATGTATGAAAATCTACTAAAAGAGACGAAGGAAAAGGAGTGATTGCAACTTCAGTTTCAAGCCATGGAAGAGGCCCTGGAATAATTGAAGAAAAACAAAAAGAATCTTCAAATAGAGAACGATGAATTGAAGATGCACCTACAAGAAGAGAAAGAGGAAAAACAAAGTTTGCTATGACAGCTGCAAGCTAAAGACAAGGCCTTAAAAGAGCTGCAGCATGACCCATGTGAGGTAAAAAGTAGTTCTATAAATTCATGTATGTTTCCTAATGATGATTTCGTTATTTTTGAAAATCATACCACAGGAATTGGCTCAAAACTATTGAAGAAAATGGGGTATGAAGGAAAAGGCTTGGGCGTTAATGGCCAAGGCATTGTCAACCCCATCAAAGTAGAGGAATTACCGTGTCAAACATGACTTGGGTATGTCATAAAGGAAGTTGGGGAATACGCTGAGACAACAAGCAAACCACCAACAATAGATGATGAACAACGCTCATCAGTTCTTTCCAAATCGACAGAGGAGGTAAAAGATGTTGATTTCCTTTCAGTTTTGTCATCACATAGTATGATTTCTATTGGAGATTTGGAGACCCCAATTATAGGGACAAACATGAGGCTTCTGACAAGGATGAGGCATGAGGAAAAACAACTTGGTGTTAATAACCAAGGCATAACTCAACCATTGGAGGTTATGCAGAGACCTTAATTTGCAGGCTCGAGATACACCAAAGAAGAATGCTCGAAGGTGTCAGATTCTTCCGAGACATTGTCAAAATCGTCAAGGAAAGAGAATGATGGGAACACATCCCCATCATTCCATGGAAGTTTCCATGGAAAGAAAGAGCTAAGGCAAGATTTTATCGCCATACTTACACCAGAGATAGCAAGTTAAGGTATAACCACTTTCGATCTTCGAATGTTCATTTCGATTATAATCATGTTGTTAATGACGAACGTAAAACATGGCATTGAAAAACATGTACCTTTTGTGGATTACATAACCATACATTTTCTAAGTGCTGAAAAGAATGGAAACACACAAAAGGATGAGGCGTGAAAGACCCTCTCAACAACATGTAAAGAAACATGTTAAGCGGATCTGGAGGAAGAAAGCCTTTTGTAGTCATTGTGATAGAAGTGGCCATCAAAGAGTCACTCGTTGGAGGCTCCTTCCAGAGCAGTGCCTTAAAGACAAATTGTTGGTGCATGAACTAGGTGAAACGATTGATCAACAAGCAAGACCATCATAGGGTGATGACTCGTTCACCTTGATAAGTCAAAAATGGTTTCTAGACATGTTAGCATTTCATGGTCGTACTTTAGTAAATCATTTGTTGCATTTTAAAATGTAAAAGTGATGATTTGTTTTCGATCACTTATTCAGCAACAATGATATCTGGTTTTATTTTGTGTTGCATGATAAACTCTGAAAGTGATGTTGTGTTTCCATCACTTGTCAAAGCAAATAGTGTTGGCCTTACTTTGTAAATCATGTGTTGTAGTGATGATGAGTTTTCCATCACTTGTTGAAGTAAAAATGATATGCTAGCCTTGTTTTCGTAGTTGGGGTATTACGTCCATCTTGATGTAAACTTGACCACCGATTATGTGTTTTGAACTCCTAACAAATATGGGATGCTTAGGTCATTAATTGGTCATGAAAGTCAAGCAAGTAATTTGCAAAACAATGTATTATAGTTTGCAAACGTTACAGGTGTCGGCTTATCGCTTAAGGCTCTGAAGAACAAAGGTGAAAGAGATGGAAGTGAGGCCCTTCAGAACACTTGTGATGCAGACAAGGTACAAAGAAGTTGCAGGTTATTTTTCATGGTTTTGGGGGACCAAAAGCTCCTCAGTGAGGAGGATTGATCTAGGTGGTTCTAGATACACACACAGGACAAAGAAGGTTTATGAATTCTCAAAAGTAAAAGTGTTTGGATTAGGATCAAACCAGATTCATGTTAAAGATCTCATCGTCATGATCGCGGTGGTGCATATGGTTTGTCAATCCGACTCCGGATGAAGGAGATATAGGCAGTCAAAGTTGGGTTGAATTTTTTATGACTAGGCAGCCTTAACAAAGACACAATTTGGACTTTTTCTAGCAAACGGAATCCAGCCAACTCCGTCTAGAGTCCGAGCAAAATCATGGCCTCATTAAAATGACTCCTTTGGCCAAATTTCAAAATTTTCAAAATTTCATTATTATATATAAAAACAAAAAAATAATAAATAAAGGAAGTGGTGGGCCACCACCCCCACCACCCCACGCCTCTCCACACTCCATCACATTAACATATGTGAGGCTGGCAGGAATTGAACCTGCTCAGCCCACGTGGGCCGGCCCCCACCGGGTGGCCCCATGGAACAACCAACCCACATTCAATACGACTCCAACCACCGTTATACAATGCGCCACTTAAAACACACACCCGCTTGTATTTAATGCATTAAACCAACCAGCTGCCATTTTATATAACCATTGGCTAAATTTAATACATGCCTATTTTAAAAGTAGGTGTGAGCCGGTTTGGAACCTAAAACCTGAAACCTTCTAATATTCCTCCGCCAGCAATGTGCCACAACGACATTGTTGTTTTATCTGCCTACAAATTTTATATATAAACCCAACAATTGCATAGTGCACCCAAGATGGAGGAGTGTGCACATAGTTCAAGGTATATAGAGGAACCAATAGCCGGCATGGATTTCGAGATAGAGTAGGCAGAATATTCTTTGATGCCCAAAGATTCCCAGGGGATGTAAAAACTATTTTGTCAGAATATAGTCAAGTTTATAGTTGTTTTTCATGGTTTTCCGCAGGGATTGCAATGGCAAAGTTAGAATTGCCTTTTGAGTTTCATATTTCCAGTCCACCCATGGCATATAATATTTAAGGAATCTAGGGGGAATCTAAAAGATTCCTTGAGCCCTAGATTCTCAACTTCTTAGAATTTAGATTTTGGACAGTTAATTTTGCACTATTCAACGCCACAAGTTTAATGGTGCATTCAGATTTCTCATTTTCTCATTCTATTCTTCAACCACTTTTCTGAGTGGAATGCAGTTGTCAACATTCATGTGCGAGCAGCCATTTCCATGCGATTGATGTCGTGAGATTGATGGCATGAGCATTTTTAGCAGTTTGACATCAGCTTCTTCAGATGGCCCTTGGTTGTGAGGTATATGCAATGCGTACATGTACTTATTTTTCCATGCATTGTGCTACACAGATCCTTGTTGATGCTTGATGTAGGATCTAGTTTATTACTTTTTTTCATTATTCCTGCTTGATGTGACGCGGAATCGTCCATGTGATGTACTGTTGTCATGATTCACCATGTTATGTTTTGAGATCCCTTTGTTGTATGTTGATGGGATACTCATGTTGTCATCATCATGTTTGCATTGAGATCCCCTTTATTCCATGTTGGCGGGATGCTCATCGTGCATGAGTATTGTGTCACACTGATAGGAGTCTTTTGACTGAGAGTTCCTATAGTGGAACATCTCTTGGCGCCACTCCTGTGTGAGGGAATTTTCCTTGTATGATAGCAACATCATCTCTATGTACATCATCACTATTGATAGCACTTAATGCAACAGCCTACACCATCTTGACACCGGGGCCCGGAGACGTAGTCCCTCCTAGACGAGCTCCACTATCAACGGCTTATGTTTTCATGTGTTGATGATTGACATGTTCCTCTTCTTTAAAACATGCAAATGTATTCATTAATGTTTTCTTTTAAAAATGCAATTTAACACACCACAAAAGTAAAAGGTCTTGGAAGGGTCCTTTGTCACACCCGGACCCGGATCATGTCACTATCTAGATACAACTTTGTATCTTCATAGATTTGTAGACTAGAGGACACTCGCTCAACTGTTTCTCCAGCTGCATTTCCATTAGTGTCCTGTGATCTTGTTCTCTTGGAGGCCATTGATCTGATATTGTTAAAGGCAGATAAACACCTAAAAGATCTGGAGAAAAGAAACGTGCATGGAAAGAAATATATTAGTGAAAACCAAAGACAATTTGGGGAATGACACACCAAGTACCCAGGAAACTAATGGGCAAGATTACACAATTTCTTCTAGGAGGTTGGGTGACTGGCTGCTAGAACTACGCAAAAGGCAGTTTGGACTGTCTCAAAGGAAAGAATGGCTACTCAATTTTCGCAATGCGCAATCTAGGCTGGCTACTAGGATTATGTAATGTGTAATTCACGTTGGGAGTAACTGGAGGCTTAGGGACTACATTGCGCAATTTTCTAGGCCAGTAGTCATTGTCCCTTAGAAATGTGAAAAACGGTCTTGGAGGACAGTGCTGGGCAAAACTGCACATTCTAGAGAGGAAGCAAAGCCTTCCTTCCCCAGATTACGCAATGTTGTCTCAGTGAAGGCAAAGTTTGAGCCATGGTTGGCCCAACTCGCCTACAGGCAACTGAAAGAAAATATGAAAGTGAATGCATGGTGACACTAAGTGAAAGCAGAAGTGATTGAAAGTGCATGCAAACATGAATGAAAGGTTCAGTGAACAGATCAACATGCATATGGGTGAAGCGAGTCGTTGAATCAGCGACCATTCGTGCAAAACAATTTCATGCATGCAACAGTTGTAAGATAGCAACGAAAAATGAAACAGAGCTATGAAAAGCTAGTATACATTTAAATGACAACAAGCGTTCAAAGAAATCAAGCAAACAACAATCACACAAGAGAAAACATAAAAAAACAATAAAAATGCTAAAAAAGACAAGTTGAGGCCACTTACCTGTGAACCGTTGAGCCATATGTGTCAAAGAGTCCTGGATGTGCTGTGGGATGTCAGAGCTCCAAAATCAATGTGAAATAATGAGCTTTGATGTGTCGAATAAATAAGTTTTGAGCTCATGAGGTGCATGCCACCGATCTAGGGAAAAGCGACACTTGGAGGAAAGTTTCTAAAACAACTTTGCATGTAACCTCCAACTGGTAAAAATAGCTCCCTGAATCATGGGATACCTTTTTCATGTTGCCTTTTTCTATTCTGGGAAAAAGTAAGCTATGCATGCAAGTCAAGTTTCCTTGTTCCCGGCCAAAACTAGTCAACCAAACTTCTCGTGCATGCAACTACTCAACTACTTGAAGGAAATGCGCATTTATGGCTAGGAGCTAGGCCAATTTCCCAGGAGATTTGCGCAATTTTTGGGTAGAGAACCTGACTTCTGCCTAGATTTGTGCCAATTTTGGGGTGAGCAGCCCTGCTAGAGAAAATTGCACAATTTTCACTGTGAGTGTTGATTGGCAGAATTGCGCAATTCTAGAGCCCAGCAGGTTGCCAGACAAGATTGCACAATATCTGGAGGGAAGGCTAGTTTCCCTCCATAAATGCACAATTTCTTAGGGGAGCTACTAAGCCTGCAGCTAGACCAAGTCCAGGTGATCAGTCTGTGAGGAGAATGCATCAAGTTGTAATCAACAGGCTGCCTTTGTGCAAGAAAAAAACTGAAGCTGGTGTACTTGACAAAGCAAGACAAGGTGCTGCGACAGGTTGGTAGGGAGGCTCCAAAATGAAGCTAAGGAAAAATTTAGGAGGGCGGTTGTAGTCGATACAACACTTGGAGACACACTGTAGAAATCCAGCTCTTTGAATGGAAATTATTTGTGAAAAGCAAGTCTAACACCTCTGGAAGTATTATTCAGTTCTCGGCTCATCATGGTTTCACACTGTAGGAATATACAGGGTAAGTTCCTCAGACAGAACACCAGAAGGACACCGCTCACAAACAGATCACAGATCAATACACCAGTATTTTGAAGTGGTTAAAACCCTCAGAGAGGGAAACAGTCCACGGCCTGCGCCAACGTGGCTACTATAGGCAATTTATTAATAAAAGAATGAAAATTTACATAAGCTTCTCTCATGCACGGGGAACCTACAAATGACCCTCCATGCGCTTTAAATAGAATTCATGGACCAATCGGGTGTCAAGCCACGGATCAAGTGTCGGTAATACCGAGGAGAGAATGAACCGTAAGATCACTACATATCGTGACCGTCGGATTGTAAGTTACAAAATGTACAACGGTAAAGAAACACACTTTACCTAACTCTATACCTAACTCTATACTAGACCAAGTTGAACTTAACTATTTCCTATGTGTCGGAATATCCTAACAATTTCGATCTGTGTAATGACCTTATCCTTGAGAGTTATGACATATGCTTACATTAGTCACCCAGAGAATTCGATTTGGATAGATATGAACTTGGAATACTGTCTAGGGCTTCCAGAACATAGCTTCAGAAGTTCAAGAGGGTTTGATCCCTTTCTCGGGCAATGAAGATCATACATAGATGACTCTTAAAAATATAGGATTGTGTAATACACATAAATGAATTTGCATACATACCAAAATTTAATGAATGATGTGGACCTTGAAATCACCCTTTTGGACCTTCGCTCTAATACTGGAGATTGCGGTCTTATTGAATTTGCTTGATCCAGCCCTCGCTTCACAAGAATAGCCCTTTGCATGCCCTTGCTATTGGAGAATAGGCCTGCGGCCTAGTTACAGGTACTAAGGCTTAATGAGAGACTTCAAATAGTTGCATTTTTCTTTGCCAACTGATGTGATCTGGAGAGGGCTAATTTAATAACCTTTATATCTTCTTGTTTAGGATTTGTGAGCCCTCCAAAAGTCCTCGCCAGACTAGAACTCTGCGAATTCCTTTCTGTGGTTAGGGCTACAAATATATGCCCATAAATTAGCTTTCAATGCTTCCTCAAATTCGGTTTTGTGAGATTGATCCCCTTGAGAGATGAGATGCCAAAATTATCTTCTTTTCTGCCCACTGATCAAAGCCCAACTCTGATACCATGTTGAGAAATCCTAGGGCATAATTATTAGGGCTTTATTAAAATTGATTTCTCTCATTGTTTGACAATTTCTTGTGAAATTCAATTAGATATTTTAGCATTACTTATTACTTCTGTTCATTAAGAGAATTGCCAAAATAGAAGATCTCAATGCAAACACAAAAGACACTAGAAGTAGGCTCCAAACCAGGGAAAAATCCCAAGAGGGGAAAACCTAGAAATAATCTATTCTTATAGAATCTGTCCAATGAAGACTTCCAAGACCAACACCAGGCCAAACCCAAGTGATGAGCCAACCAACAACCCAAACAATATCCCTGCAAAAATGTCACCTGCGGAAACCCTAGTTCCTCCAAGGAAGTCACACGTGTGAGCCCAATAAAAATAGATTTGTCTTCTTTCCTCTTCGAAGAAAAATTTCTCTCCTTCTAGTCCTCGCGCTAGATTAGATTGCCTCTCTCTTTCTTGCTAGATCAGAGAAGATGAATGACTTTAGTGTATTATCAATTGATGTGAGTGTGCCTCTTTATATAGCCTTCACATGTGAACAAATTAGCCTTTCTAGGCTGACTAGGTGCTAGCTGGCTGACCCATCACTTGGAGGTTTCTAGACTCAACAAAATACATTAATAATTTTTCTTTCTTGTTACATGAGACATCCAAGGGCTAGTACATCATGACCTTGACCCTCTGACTTGACAACAAGACACCTTGAGCACTCAATGGGTGCTTTGACCAAGGACTACAACAAGATGGTTGTAACGAACAAAGTTCGTATACTTAGAGGAATGCTCTGATACCAATGTAACAAACCAAAGTCGTATACGTAGCATAAATCTTTAAAATAATTCAAAGACTTAAATTTTCCATTGTAAGACATGTAACCGTATATTGAATTGATGTCGGATGATTACAAATGAGAATGAGGGCCTGCTTATATACCCTAGGCAAGTGCCCTTTCATGAATGGTCATGTCTCTAAGACATGCTTCTTCATTACTAACTAACTAACCATTAATTAACTCATTATTATTTATTATTATTATATTTATATTTATTAATTTTATATGAATTATATTCATAACATTGTCCCTCTTCATAAAGATTTGTCCTCAGATAAAAGGTTGGATCTCTTTTTTCTACTTGTCGAAGAACTGTGATCTTCATTGTTACAAGACGATATGATCTTTGGAACGATAAATAAAATTGTCGAATCGAAAATGGATCTGACCATCCTAGATTAATCCTCTGTGAAATCTTCTGGTCACTGGAATTTTGTGATGAATTGTTATCATAGTATTGGATTCTGCAAACTTCAGTATTCCTTGGAACATAAATTTGTTGTTTCTGTTCTGAGTGATACTGGTACGTAGATTGATTGAAAAGTTTGCTCTTGTGATTCAAAGGTCGATAAATAGTTCTTCTGGTTGGACTTTCTTTTATCATTTTGGCAGCTTCTTGATTTCCTTCAGGTGCTGTTGTTGTTGAGTCGGCTATTGCAACTTCCGAATATGTTTTAACGTCTCTAGATGTCTCTTCTTCTTTACTTGTGATATCGACTGGATCAATATTTATTCCTTTATCTTCAACTTGGACTGAAATGACTGACGACTTCAATACTTCATTTTGAAGTTGTTCTAACTTGTCATTTGTAAGTTTTTTTATTTGCGCAAGTAGGGTTTGGTTATGATTCCTTAGACGTAAAAGTTCGTTTGAATCGTTGACTTTGTCCTTAGAATCCTTCTCTTTTTCTTTTAAATTTTTTATCTGTTCTAATAATTTTTGATTAAGGGTTTTTAGGCACAAAATTTCTTTTTCTTTTTCTAATAGATTCTCCTTTAGTTTCTTATTAGAACTTTCTTTTTCTTGTTTTAGTCTTTGTTTCTTAACCTTGGACTTTTTTATCTTTGAAAGTAATTTCTCATTGTGGTCCCTTAGATGCCAAATTTCTTCATTGCTTTCTGTTACTTTTTTCATGAAACTGATCTTCGAGATCTTTTTATTTCTTCTCTGATGCTTCGTTATTTGCATCTACTCATTGTCCTGATGTTCATCTGTACTAAATAATCTTCCACACCTTGGACATCTCAGATTGCATTTCATTTAATATAAGTATATCTAATTTCTTCTAAACAAAATGGACATTTAGTCCAAAATAATGATTGTTGTGTGGGACTTATCTTGACTACTTCCTTCATTATTTTTGAATTAGTCTCCATTTTCCTTGACTTGATAACCTTCCTTGGTAATTAAATTTTATTTATTTATTATTATTATTTTTATTTATAATAAATTTTTTAATTTCAACAAATGTATTTTTTTCTTAATTTCTTTTTTATAACTTTTTTTAAACTTTTTTATTTTGTTTTATTTATATTTTTTTCTTTTTGAAGAATTACAACCCTAGTGAAATGTGGTTATTCACCTCTTTGGGATATAAATTATAATATAAAATATATATCCACTTATGTGCCTCTGACTCGGTTAATTTTCTCCACGTAAAAAGTAAAACTTACCATTCACATAAAGAGATTTTGTATTCCTTTTGTTCTTCTTTTACCTTGAAATACCATGGAAAATTACCATGGGTTGCTAAAACCACGAGCTTGTAAACCACTTAATGAAGAATCAAGATAATCTTATCTACTCTTCCTTCTCTTACGTATAATTTTAAATATATTTGGAAAGATTCCCTTTTGACTTTATCATGCAATTTTTATCAATGATGTAGAACCATTTTATATATGTGTATGTTCTCCTTCAAAATTTACATCGAACTATATTTTTTACTAGAATTATTGAAATGTCAATAGCCAAAGGCCTTATTATTATTATTTTTTTAATTAAATAATTTTTTTTTTAATTCTTTCCTTTTATAATCTTTTTTCCATTTTTTAAACTCTTTTTTTTAAGTAGCCAAGGGCATGACCGAAAATGGAGAAACTCCAACTTGTGTAGCGAAATGCTTTAGTTGCGACGACAAGTTGATGGCCAAAGGTCGGGATTTGCCAACGTGGCTCTGATACCAATGTAACGACCAAAAGTTGTATACGTAGCGAAAATCTTTAAAATACTTGAAAGACGTAAATGTCCATTGTAAGACATGTCACTGTATATTGAATTGATGTAAGATGATTACAAATGAGAATGAGGACCTACTTATATACCCTAGGCAGGTGCCCTTTCATGAATGGTCATGTCTCTAAGACATGCCTCTTCATTACTAACTAACTAACCTTTAGTTAATTAATTATTATTTATTATTATTATATTTATATTCATATTTATTAATTTTATATGAATTATATTCATAACAATGGGCAAGAAACCCATTTACAATAATAATTTTTTTCTTTTACAATTTTTTCTTTTCTTTTTCCTTTTGACAAGTACATCATCGAGTCATTATCCAGTGCAATAAATGAAGACTGAACGTAGTTACATTTTCAACACCTCCAATTTGCGTAATGTTGTGCAAACCATAATAGATAATGCAACGAATTATTTGTTGTTGGTAGGATGCTTATGGATAGGTACCACTCATTATTTGGGACTCCATGCAGTGCACATTCTATTGATTTGATGATTGAGGAGATGGGGAAACTCTCCTTTATTAAGGAGGTGATTGATGTGGCTAGGATGACCCCAAGTTCATATATAACCATGCTTTTGTTCTTAGCCTCATGAGGGGATGGACCAGAAAGGGAGTTGTGGCATCCTACAATCACACGTTTTGCCTTCAACTTTATTACTCTTCAGTCTTTGCTTCAATGCCATTTTGAGTTGAAGCAAATGTCTGTTTATGATGAGTGGTGTGATTTTACATACAACATGAGAGAGGATGGGAGAGTCCTTGTTAGATTGGTGTACATTGACTCCTTTTGGCAAGGAGTAGAAGAAGTGTGCTCAGTTAGTGAACCTTTAGTAAAGGTTCTGAGATTGGTTGATAGTGATAAGCCTACAATGTCTTATTTCTATGAGGCTATGGATAGGGCCAAAGAGGCTATTGAATATTATTATGTGGACACTGGACAAGGGTACCCCTGGGTTTGATAAACAAATTATGTTATGGGATTTGATTGATAGTTGGTGCACATGGATACACCATCAACCCATTCATGCAACAACTCTTTCCTCAACCCCTCTTTTTTCTATCAATGCAACTTTGATTTTGATGGTGAGGTGATCAATGTTGCACGAAGCGGGGACATTTTTTGGAAGCGGGGACACGGAAGTGTCATTTTCCAAAAATCTAGGAAGCGAAGCGTCCGCGGAAGCGTCTGCTATATATATATATATTTATATTTATATTTTTTTGCATTTATACTCAAAACAAACATCCCAAATACCAATTAATTGTAGAAGACATGAAAACATGCATATTTTTGCATAAATCAAGATAGATATGGCATCCATGATTCCATTGTAGTTTCTAGTATGTACAACAGTCATCGATATTCTCGCTATTACAAACATACATCAAATTTTTAAGCATATTATAAAACATAAAACATAAAACATTTAAGCATATTATAAAACATAAGACATAGAGCATATTATGATTTATCTAGCAAGTGAGCAACTGTCAACATTTGTCATGTCCAAAATTCAAATAATAATGTTTACAAAATATGTCACTCGGTCACCGCCAAGACAAAAAAGGTTCAAAATTCAAATTCACAAGCCTACAAGTCTAATGAGTAATCTATGACAAAAGTAGTAGATTGTGAATATATCTACTAATCTCTCCTCCTTCCACCACGAAGAGAACGTGGCAGCGGGCATCCACGTGGTGGCGGGCCTCCACGTGGTGGCAATGAAGAAGATGGTCCCTGTGGAAGTTGTGGCTGTGGCACTGAAACTGATGAAGAAGAACCCCCTGTTGTTGGTGTTGAACCATGGAACCTAGGAACCAAGGGACCAAATGGGGGTGGGGGTGGCATATCAACATGATGATCATCATCCTGGAATCACTCAAAAAATTCATGCAAAAAAAAAACACTAGTTAACAAAAAAATTAAAAACATGAATTAGAGAAATGCTTTATAAGGAAAAATTGGAAAATTCATACCACAATGGACATACCTGGATAAGAGCATCCTCTAATTGCTCTAATCGCAACACTCCATCCTCCAAATTGGGCTCCTCTGGATTCTTGTCCCAAATCAGCAAGTCTTTATTAGACTTTGCATCTTCACAGTAATGGGACAACAATCGCAAGTTGTAATGAACATAAACCAAGCTCTCTGCCCGGTCTAAACTCAACCTGTTCCTTTTAACACTGTGGATGAAAGAATAAGAGCTCCAACACCTCTCTGCAGAAAAAGTGTTTACCACCTGTGATAGCACCCGCAATGCCAAGTCTGTAGAAGTGGAGTACCCCCTCCATGCATGTTCCACCACTCAAGAGAAGAAAAAGTCTCTCGATCTTTAATTACATGCATGCTCCCAAATGGACCAGTGTTAAGCGTATAGTTGCTCACCTGTCTCCGTACCAATGCAACCTCCTCCTCATCAGGGATTAATTTAATCAATGCAGCCATATATTTTCTGTGAACCTCTTGATCTTGGTGTGGCTTTCTCCTGCTTCCCCCCCAGGTGTTGGTGTTGAAGGCCATGATGGATGATAGTATTTAGGTGTCAAAACATATGCTAATGCATGCAATGGAACATTTAGCAATTCCCATCGGTTTTCCACCTCTGCACGAATATAATTGTACAAGGTGGTATCTCTAGGCTCAACAATGTCTTTAATCTGCCCCAACATGCTATCCATTTGCTCATACACCTCCCCAATCACTGGTCGATCTGAATCTGCAAACTTGATCATGTAATAAATTGGTTTGGTGAATTGCAAAACATATTTAACCTGTGCCCAAAAGTAACTGTCAAGAACAGTGCCCTTGACTGCATTAGCACCATCTATGTCAGTGTTAATTTCATCCCATGATTCAGCACACACCAGATTAGTTAAAGCTTGTCTCACCTTCACTAGCCGCCTAAAGGTGAGGTAATAACGAGCAAATCTTGTTTTTGCAATTTTAAGCAACTACAACTTGGAGTAAGTGCCATAGAAGTAGTTTACGCTTGTATGCCCTGTGATGAATTTAATGAGTTGCTTCCTTCTCCTGTAAAGCTTAGTAATCCACCCACATTCTTTGTGCTTCACAATATCATGCATCAAAAGGTTCAATGTGTGAACCAGGCACCTAGACCAAAAGATGTGTGGATAAGTATGCTCAATAATTTCTCCTGCTGCCTTACAATTTGTTGCATTATTTGTGATCACTTGAACCACATTATTCGGACCAACATCTTTGATTGATTTCAATAGGAGATCTGCAATGTTTTGTGCAGATGCAGTGATGGAGGAGGAGTCATGACATGTAATAAATACTACACCACTAGAAGAAACACCAAGAACATTTATCAAATGTTGGTTTCTAATATTTGTCCACCCATCTGATACAATGGATACCCCAGAATCTGCCCACTCATTTGTAAAACGTGTCAAAGCTCTTTGAACCTTAGCTTTTTCTCTTTCTAATAACACTGT
Source organism: Pinus taeda (assembly GCA_000404065.3). Lineage (NCBI taxonomy): Eukaryota > Viridiplantae > Streptophyta > Pinopsida > Pinales > Pinaceae > Pinus > Pinus taeda. The sequence goes on from APFE031092972.1 coordinate 62,150, forward strand.
TCTAGCTTTCTCATAGTTGGGGGCCTTGTATCCTTTTGGGGCTTCATTAATGGCCTTTACCATTTCATGCCAATATGGAGAGCGAAGCACATTGAATGGTACACCGCAAGTACAAAGAAAACGGACTATCTTTCCATCCACATCATCCCTCCCAGCAACATTAAGGAAATCCCCTATTGTTCTTCTACCTCAAGAGCTTGCAGAAGTACCATGAGGAGATGAGCAGCTACCAAATTTAGAGGTTGCACTTGATTGAAAATGAGTTTTTTGTTTCTTGTTTTTTTGTTGTGCAGCCTCCTCTATTTGGATGTATTTTCTTCTTTCTTCAGTTGAAATATTTGGGCAAATTTGTACCCCCACAGGACCCTTTTTTTCATTACTGTCCAGCACCCCACAAAGATGCCTCCTCACACGGGTATATGAACCACAATATGGTTTTCCTCCATGACAACCATGAGGGCACACAAATTTGTAAGTTCCACCACCCTTTCCCCCATCAAGTTTGGTCACATAGTTCCACAAGGGTGTTAATGCAGCTTTGCCATCTTGTGTTTTAGCGTCCCCTTCAGGTTCATCCCCTTCCTCTTCAAACCCTTCCTCCTCATCATACATTGGGTCACTCATATTGGGACCACTGTCCTCTTGTGTTTCTTCCCTTCTATTCCCATTCCCCTTTGCCATCATTAAAACCAAGAGTGGAATGATACATAGAAGCCAAAAGAACACCATCTTGGAATATGGATATAGGTGGTGGACAACCTGCAAGTAAAAGAGCAAGTAGAAACAATGGGAAAGAGTAGGAGAGGGAGGAGAAAAATACAAAAGAAATGTCAAAAAAATAAAGGAGTTTGGGGTTTGAACTTACCTCTATAGCTCTTATAGATGAAGTCCTCCAAGCTCTTGCTCCAAGCTCCTCCTCCTCCAAGCTCTCCTCTCTTCTCCTCTCCTTCACTCCTCCAAGCTCTCCTTTTTTCTCCTCTCCTTTCCTCTCTTCTCTTCTCCTCTCCTCTCTTCTCCAACTCTCATAAACTCAAAGTGAGAAAATGAGGAATGAATGGGGGCTTTATTCCCTTCACTCCTCACCTTAACCTCACTCTAACCTCACCCTAACCCACCCCCTTTATGCTAAGTTAACATAAATTAAAAAAAAAAATGATTTTTTGCCTTCCGCGCGGCCTCTTCCGGAAGCGTACGGGAAGCATACGCTTCCTCCTCCGAAGCGCCATGCTTCCGACGCCCGAAGCACCGTACGAAGCGCGCTTCGGAGGCCTGGAAGCAGCGCTTCCGACCCACGCTTCTGAAATTCCAGGAAGTGGCAAAAAATTTCGGAAACGTGCTTCCGGCAAAGCTTCCTAAGCGCTTCCGCATGGGACGCGCTTCCGGGCTTGGAACCGAGGGGGGGCGCTTCGTGCAACATTGGTTGTAATTCTCCATATTTGTTGCATAATAAAATAAACCCTCATTTGTTGCACCAGTTTTCCCTTCAAGGTTTTCCGGGGACTTTTAGTCTAAAAATATTGGTGTCTATTTTTTATGTGTGTGCATCTATTTCTCAATTCCTAATTTTATAGGCCGCTAGAGTATTTTTATTGTGAAGAAATGTGATTTATTCGTTAGTTGTCGTAAACAAATAAACTGCTAATCAGTTAGAAGGAGAATAATTTCCAACCGGTGCATTCACGGAAATTTCACATGGTATTAGAGCGTTATTTATTAGATCAGAGGCTCGGAGGCGAAAGATCGAGAGATTGTGCAGTTTCAGAGGGAGATCAGAAGCACAGGGTTCAGATCTGCACAAGCCAAGCTAGGGTGTGAATTGTAGAGGCCGAAAATTTGATTTCCAGATCCAATTCGAGGAAAGTGTGAATTGATTGAGAGCAGAGTTTGCATGCAGCGTGGTTGATAAGAAGTTGTTCCAATGAGCAAATTTATTGATTCGCAAAGAAGATTTGCAGTAAGGGTTGTAGTTGCAGATCTACGCAGTGCAGGAAAAGAAAAGCACACAAAAGAGATTTCCAGATTTTCTCAGAGGGTTTCCAGTTTCCAGTTTTCAAGAGGATATCTATGATTTCCAGTAGCAGTAGGCCAAATAGACTTGCCAATCCAGCCAGTGCGTACTTCAAGAGCAATAGTATGTGTGCAAGATTCCAAAGAAGGGCTCCTGGAAGGTAGTGCGAGTTGCCCAGTTGAAGAGTTGCAGCCAAAGCGAGTTCTAAGAAGGACATCGAAGGCAAGTGCAAGATCAAATCTGTCGGTGCAAGAACAGATCTGTGCATTTCCAGAGACAGTGCAAGTAACAAAATTGGTCGAGCATGAAGGAGAAGGAGATTTCTAGTACTAATCACCAATTTATTTGAGTTTCGCGGGGATGGCCACAACAGGACTCAAGGATCAAGAGAAACTTGACAGAGCCTCTAACTTTGGCATTTGGAAGGCCCGGATGCAATTCCTTTTGGAGGAGCATGGTCTAAAAGAGTTTGCGACAAATGTCATGCAGAACGAACACATCCACAACAGTGGGAAACCTTCAAGAAAAAGATGGCCAAAGCTAATAGAATGGTCCTGGATGGTTTTCGGGATCATGTCATCTCGCATATTGCATATAAAAATACAAGTGGGATGTCGTCATGAAGTTGTATGAGAATCCATCAAAGAATCACAAAATGATTCTCAATGAGAAGTTGAGGACCACTAGGATGCAGAAGGGTGAAGGCATTACTTCCTATCTCACTAGACTTCAAAATGTCTAAGATGAACTTGCAGTTGTTGGAGAGAAATTCTCTGATGATGAACTTGTCCGCACAACTCTAAATGGATTTTCCAAGGAGTGGCATGCATTCGTCCAAGTTATTTTTGAGCGAGATGCACTTCCAGGATAGAATCGCCTATGGAGTGACTTCACTCAGGAGGAGTTGAGACTCGGTCTCGCAAAAGGTACTATCAGCAGCAGTAGCTAAGGACCGAAAGATGAGAAGGAAGAGGAAATTGTAGCCCTTGCAAGGAAAAGGAAGGCAAAGAAGGGTCCCAATCAAGGACAAAACTCAAAGGGAGGCGAAAAGAAGGAAAAAGGCCTGTTGAACTTCAAATGGCTTCGAATGTGGTGAGTTTGGTTACTATGTCACCCAATGTCCTAAGAGGAAGAAGGACAAGAAGGGGAGCAGCAGACGCAGTTTTGGTAGAAATAGATGAGTTGACCTCCAGGTTAAGGAGTTCACATTAATAGACTCTAGATCTCCAAATGGAGGAGGAGCATGGGGCTTCAGATCGATGAGAAAGACAAGGTCCGTGGGAAGAGCATTATTCTTCACATGGATCAATTCCTATGCTATGGGAACCCACAATACAAAGTAGCAAGAGGAGATCAATGTTCAGTAGCCGCAGTCAGATCTTGAGGAACATTGCGGAGCTAGTTGCAATCAAATAATAGAGAGGTACAAAAATAGTTGGGCGCAGTTAGATGCTCAGTAGACAGTAGAGCTAGTTGCAGTGAGAGACTCTAAGGACAGCTGCAGGGACACACTTGATCAGTAGATATCGGGTTTCCAGTTGCAATTGTAGGAAATTCGTGTGATTGAGGAGGCAATGTGAATTGTCCAGTTTGAGGTTGCAGGTGCAGTTTCAACCAAAGTGAGATTCCATGAGGGCGATTCCATCCAGGAGATATTTTTGAGTTTTGTTTCAAAGGGAGATCAGGTGAAGTGTTATAGATCTGATCCAAAAATATATGAAAATAGAAATAAACCCAAGAAATAACAAAATATGAATATAGATAGAAATGCTTCTTTATTAATCAAACTCTTAAGCTAGGGCAACACCATACATTCACTCCTGAAAGAATGAGAACAATCCACAAGCCATATCCCTGTTCATACAATATTCCTTGACATCTCTTAATGGGGAATCTCTAGCCTCTATATAGGCCTCATACATACAATACCATGGGTCATTACCATGGTTCCCTCAATACCATCTATTCAATACAATGGGCTTATTACATTATTGCTAACTACTTGTGGTCCATTATATGATATTGGTTAACCACTTTATTTATTACTATGGCCCATTCCATTATTACATTATTCCCTTGAGTACCTCCCTCTATACCCCATACTATCCCCCCAGGTATACTACATTCCACCCCCATTAAACATGTTTCGTCCCCGAAACATAAGAAGAACACAAATAATAAGATCTACTCGAAAGAGTAGTCCACTCGTACCATGCATGTGCATCTAGCCATCCAAGAGAAAGGTGAACCCTCGATCTAGTTGGTGCCTTGCTCGCTTGAGATGGAAATTGATCTTGGCGGCTCTTCGGTATTGATGTGTAGCAGGTGGATCGTCACCCCTCTCTATTTGTCATGCAGGGGTTTTGGTCCTTGTGGCTAATTTGTTGCCATCGTGTTGGTTGTTTTCTTGCGAGGTGAGGTAGGTGGTGATATCTTTCTTTAATTCACCACCAAATGGAGCCTGCTTGGTATCTGGTACATGTTGTGGCGTCTTCTGTTGTTGCTTATCTTCCAATATTACTTCAACCACGGATTCCTCATCTGATGTATCCGTACGTGTAACATTTTCTGCTTCAGCCTCCTTGGACTCTACCTATTCTGCTCATCCCTGGTTTGATGTTTGTGTTTGGTTGTCGACCATCAAGGGCCCACCATCTAATATGTCAGTCCCTGGAACATCTTTTGCTTCAGCCTCTTTGGACTCTACCTATTTATTAATGGAAATATCCTATAATGTAATTTTCTTCTTTTTATACTAGAACTTCAGGAATTTCTTCTACACATTAATATTGATAGTACCCACATTTTCCATCCAAGGATATCCCAAAACAGCATCCATGTTATCCATATCTGAAGTAAAAAATCATAATGCAACACATACTTATCCATAGAAAGCGTCAAGACTCAAATCTTTATAAACTTGAACATCCTCATTATCAACCTATGTGTTTTCAATGTGTTTTGCTGGAACTTGCAATTTTTTTCCCAAATTGACATTTTAAAAATTTTGCTTGCAACTAGGATTTATAGACACAATGATCTTCTCCTTCTAAATATATCTATGAACCTGTAATAAGGAGATACCATTAGAAAGTAACCCCTAACATGTCTCATTCCCCTGTTTTCTAGTATGAGACCATTTTTCTAAAATGATTTATTCTATTTTCATGAGGAAGTCGCAACACTGAATTGTCAAGTGAGTACCACCATTTAGCAGCCTCATCTTTTATATTAAATAGTAGGCAACTTGTCCAAAATTGTTTGCGTCGAGACTTGTGATATTTTATAAATTCTTCAATAGTAGGACCCTTATCATTCCCTATAAAAAATTCCTTGCTAGAAGCCATGAAAAGGGTTTTGAAAAAAATTCACTTATTTGGCGAAAATTTAAAATGGCCACCGCTCGGTCAATATTGCTCAAAATCCCTATTATTACTTGTTTTCGGAAATGGAACAACCATTATGCATCTTCCCATGTGACAGAAACCCCGATCTAGGCACTGGAATTTCAGAGTCGCACTACCACTGTCCTGTCGTCATAAAAATTTATGAAAAAAGAGTTGATTTTAAATCAACGATATCTCCCTCATCCGGACTCCGATTCGACCATTTTTTTTTTGAAATTGGGTATTTTTTTTGCAAAGAACCCAGATCTGTAATTAGATTCTGCAAATTTTGCACCAGAACGTATAAATCTGATTTGCAAACTCGTTACCCTGAAAAATCTCTGCAACATAGCTGATTTTTAAATCAGCGATATCTCCCTCATCCGAACTCCGATTAGGCCAATTTTTTTTTCAAATTGGGTATTTTTTTGCAAAGAACCTAGATTTGCAATGAGATTCTGCAAATTTTGCACCAGAACGTGCATATCTAACCTACAAATTCGCCACCCCAAAAATTCCTGCAAAAAAAAGAAAAAAATAAATAACTAAAAATAAAAATCATTCTCCACTTTGCCCCAGAAAATGCTCTGATATCACTTGTTATAGATCTGATCCAAAAATATATGAAAAAGAAATAACAAGATCCGAGTATAGATAGAAATGCTTCTTTATTGATCAAATCCTTGAAGTAGGGCAACACCATACATTCACTCCTTAAGGAAGGAGAACACTCCACAAGCCATATGCCTGTTCATACAATATTCCTTTACATCTCTCAATGGGGAGTCTCTAGCCTCTATATAGGCCTCATACATACAATACCATGGGTCATTACCATGGTTCCCTCAATACCATCTATCTAATACAATGGGCTTATTACATTATTGCTAACTACTTGTGGTCCCTTATATGATACGAGTTAACCACTTTATTTATTACTATGGCCCATCCCATTATTACATTATTCCCTTGGGTACCTCCCTCTGTACCCCATACTATCCCCCATAGGTATACCACATGAAGACTCATTATTGCAATTGTTTGTGGCGGCATTGCAGTAATAGCAACAGAGCAGTAGCAGCAACGGTGTGAGGTGGATCAAAGTATGCGCAATGTTGATCGACAGTGTTTGCCAATTGTCTTCTTCACAAGTGATTTTCAGTGATAAACAGTCAAATCAGTATGAGATGTGAGGAAAACAGGTAAAACAGATGTCAGACATCGACAATGTGGTCAGTCCAGCTACAGGATATAGAGGAGTATGTTGGAGAAGAGAACACTTTCCTCGCTAAGAGGGAGTGTTAGTTTATGGATTTTTGGTAGCATCAGACAAGTGAGAGAGGCTAAGGAACAAAAGATACTCCAAAGCCCAAAAAAGGCTTCAACAGAAAACACTTAGAAACCTCTCAATTAAATTAATTGATCAATAATTAAAAAGTTCGTAAGTCTAACTTAAGAAAGGTGATTAATTAATGGGTATTAATTAAGGAAATCGACTTTTGCTCTAAAGACTTCCAGAAAGTGACTTAATGAAGTTTAATGATTTGAGCCATAGATCACTATTAGGTCTTGGTCGTTGATACTCCAGCTAGAGGTTATAAGAGGAAGTCGATGGGATGGAGATAGATACAGTGGCGAGAGCAAGGGAGCAAGGCAATGTGAATTACCTAGTGTGCAGTATTCAGCGAGCAAAGAATTCGAGCCAAAGAGTAGCAGGGGTTGCAGCAAGAAGAATTTCCAAAGAAATTCTTAGGTGGATTTCCAGTTTTTAGCGTCAAGGAAGGAAGGCCGAATTATCTGACAAGGAGTTTGATTTCTGCAGTGCGAGTTGCCCAGTTTGTCAATGCAAGTTACCGAGAGAGGGATCAATTCAGCAACCAGAGCCCGGATCGAGTCCTAGGAGGCCTAGCGAATTGTTTCCAGAGGCAGAGATAAGCAGGACGACTTGGCAAGAGGAGCTTCCGAGGTAGTGCAAAAGTACCAAAAGGCTACAATGCGCATTTTTTCCCAGTGGTGCGAGTGTTAGGGAGAGTGCGAGTGGCCAAGGAGAGGCCAAATTGATTTGTTGGGAGGGAGAAGTGTTCTCCCAGTATTTTTCCAATGAGATAAAATTATTGGAGTTGAGCCAAGAAGGCCAACAGTTGTAATTCTCCATATTTGTTGCATAATAAAATAAACCCTCATCTACTACACCGGTTTTCCCTTCGAGGGTTTTTCAGGGAGTTTTAGTCCAAAAATATTGGTGTCTATTTTTTATGTGTGTATCTATTTCTCAGTTCCATATTTTATATTCCGCAACGTACTTTTATTGTGAAAAATGCATTAGTAATTTATTTGTTATTTGTAATAAACAAATAAACTGCTAGTGAAATAGAAGAACAAAATCCAATTGATGCATTTAAGAGAATTTCACACAACACACTTTCAATGCCCTCCCTCTACTCCAAATCTCTCTCATAAAAGTGGAACATCCAGTTAGCACTCGGTAATTTTCTGAGGTTGCAGAAGAAAATCACCAAAGTAACCACAAACCAACTTTGGAAGCTAGGATCTAGCCCTGCCAACTTCAGAGAGGACTCTCTCTATAAGATTGAACTATGTTTGATTGAATGTTAGGCTAGTTATTATGTTTGCGGGTTTGATTTGTATTTGAGTGGTTGGTTGATAACTAAAGATTTCCATTGGGCTATGGAGTCTATTACATAAAATACATATTAACTATACTATCTACAAATAGATCTCACAAGGCAAGGTAGTCAAACTAACTAGATTCTTTGAAGTATGTGAAATGGAGAAGAAGAACAAAGTAAGATTCACTTTAAAATATAGAGCATTGTTACCTAAATTCTATATTCAAAGATTAGAAGAAAACACAGAAATTATTCATAGCCAGGTGCAGAGTGTAAATTTAAACAAATTTTGCCCTTTATTTATCTATGAATAATTCAGATTTTAGAAAACAATCAGGTACTATAAACAGAGAGATATAAACACATAAAACAGATAGATACTTCACCAAACAACTTGAAACATGAATCCTGTGAAAGAGCTTTTGTATTGCTTTGGAAAATCTGTTGATGCTTCAGTGAAAGACATATATTAGTGTTTCTTTGTACAAAAAACCAACTCTTTTACTTCAAATGATGAAGTATTTATACAAATTCTAAACTAAAATATCTTGAAAAAATATCAAGATTTGTTACAAATATCTCAAACTATATTAGACAAATAAAACTAAAATATAGGACATTCAAAACTAATGAATCTACTTGGCACTATCTTTATGGATTGTTGGTGTCAAAGAAGAGCAATTCGAATTTGATAGCAACTCTTATTTATTGACGTGGCTTCCAAGTCACTAACTGTCTTTGAGCTTTTTCCTCGAGAAATTCTGAAAAATAGGGTCTTGTAATCCCTTTGTATATCCCAAACCATAATAGTTGTTAGAAAATTGAGAGAGGTTCTTGTAAATGATAATGTTGGCAACAAAACCCTCTTTCAATTTTTGAATATTCATTTCCACCTGCTCAGAAACTGCATTTGAAAACACTGACTAAAAACAGGAAAATATGCCTGCAAAGATTCATCCAACTCTCCCAAACCATAACATCGATTAGAAAACTAAGAGAGTTTTTTGTAAATAAGGATGTTATTAGCAAAAACCTCTTTCCATTTTTGAAAATTCGTTCTCATTTGTTTGTAAACCATGTTTTAAATTACTGTGTTGTATAGGAAAAAAATAGTTTAACTGACCGTGAAACAGACATATGACGTGGAGGTGGGAGGTGACATGGATGTGGGGAATGATGTGGAAGCACATGGTTGGTGGGAAGGAAGTGGGGTCCGCAAGGGTGATGTGGAGAAATGATGTGGAGGTGAGTGGGAAAACAATCCAAGTGGCAATAGTGAGTGGTGCAAGAGTGACAACGAAGTTAAATGTTGGCAGGAGGTGATAGGCAGAAGGGATACGTGGCGGTAAGGGAATGGTGGTTGAGCAGAAGTGGGCGGTGACTTTAGTGGGAAGGCGGGTTATGGTGGGAACGACAAAAACCAATTTCAGAGGGGGCTCGGAGCTATTTGTGGTATTAGAGGGGGGGTTTGAAATCATGAGGGAAAGGCACGTAGCGGCAGGGAAACTGCTTTTCGGACCCCCCCCCCCCCGCCCCTCGCCGTTAAAGAGAATCATAGCATAGGGAGGGATCCGAAAAGAGGCTAGAGCCGTCCGATGAGAAAGGCGTGATCGGGAGCGTGAACATGTGCGCCTTTTAACCACATAAGACAAATCTCCGTTTGTCGTTTTCAACTCTGCACTAAAATCAAAGCTATAATACCAAGGCCTTATTACAATTTATTTAATCACATTTAAATGATGTGATTAATTTAATCTAAACATACTTAATTATCCTCTAATGTTGCATTTTGACTTGCAAGCATCTTTTTTTTATTTTTCTTAAAGTTTTGACATTTTTTTGGAAATAATTTACAACATGGAATATTATTTACAACATTTCAAACATAATAATGATCAATAATAATCAAACAATCCTATAAAAATTAATGGACCCTAACATAGGCTCCAGCTAGGGATGGCACTCTTCTTGTGAGGTGTCAAGAAAACCGTAGACTAGTAGGTTGATCCCAAATCTGCAACCTATTTTGCCATAAAATTTTTGCGGCTAAAACTCTAAAACTGAAATCAAAACCATTCTACACACGGAAAACTTAAGTCTGAAATACACTGAACCAAAATCTAAACTGAAAGATGCACTGCAATCTGAAATTGAAACTGGAAAGAATGCTTGAAAAGATGCTCAGGGCACTGAGCTTATTTGCACACTGCTACCTACCCTATACTATTGAAAACCATGTTGAATCAAATAATACAAAAAAGCCAATGAAGCCAGTCAAGTAGCTGTTGAAACAAGTGGGCTACTTGACTATTTGTTAGCACAATCAAAAGGACAACTTGACTTTTTGTCCATAAAATCAAAGCTATAGAGAGTAATGGAAATTGTTGTTGGATCTGGTCATGAAAACACGATTGAACACTTAAGCTGAAAAGAAACTCCATGTAGTTTTCTATAGGATCAGTAAAGGCATGATTAATTAATTTACCTTGCAAGCCTTCATTAACCGATTGAGAATGGAAGATTTCATCAGTTGTATTCTCAAGGTTAAACCCTGATTCCCACTATTCAGTTTCAGACTTGTACTTGAAAACATAATTCTCAGCAATCTACAAATCAAAAGGCAATACAATCTCCTCTTGTTTTGGAGAAGGAATATTTTCCAAGAATTGTTTAGGATCTCGGAAATTATAGGACTAAATCTGATAATCCAAAAGTTCAATATCCTTCTCGAATCTTTCAGCAACTAACTCGAAAAAACAGAGTTTACTTTCAGGATAAAATTTGCTTAATTTCAAACAATTAATACTTCATCAATTTGAAAATCAGCTAATTTATCCCTGTTTCTTTTAATACTTCACAAGATGGAGGCTTTGCCACATAACCTGTCATCTTGTTTAGCAATAAATCTGATCAACTTGTCGTGGAGTCGCCATGAATGCTCTAAACTCTGGATTCTTTGACAGTGGAGTCACACTAAAAACTTTGAAGCTCTAGATACTTTGAACATGGAGTCGCCAAGTTAACGATACAACCTTCTTGTGTCTGATCATTGTCCACCATCAGTAATCAAATCTGGAACTTGATACACTTTTCTAAGGAATCTAAAATGTTCATCCCCAGTGGAGTCGCCAGAATGTTAGCACTCAGTAACTTTCTGAGGTTGCAGAAGAAAATCACCAAAGTAACCACAAACCAACTTTGGAAGCTGGGATCTAGCCCTGCTAGCTTCAGAGAGGACTCTCTCTATAAGATTTAACTACATTTGATTGAAAGTTAGGCTAGTTATTAAGTTTCGGGGTTTGATTTGTATTTGAGTGGTTGGTTGATAACTTAGATTTCCATTGGGCTATGGAGTCCGTTACATAAAATACAGATTAACTATAGTATCTACAGATAGACCTCACAAGGCAAGGTAGTAAAACTAACTGGATTCTTTAAAGTTTGTGAAATGGAGAAGAAGAACAGAGTAAGATTCACTTTAAAATATAGAGCATTGTGCCCTGAATTCTATATTCAAAGATCAAAAGAAAACATAGAAATTATTTGTAGCCAGGTGCAGAGTGTAGATTTGAACAAATTTTGTCCCTTATTTATCTATTGAATAATTTAGATTTTAAAAAACAATAATGTGCTATAAACAGAGAGATATAAACACATAAAACAGATAGATGTACTTCATCAAATAACTTGACACATGAATCCTATGAAAGAGCTCTTGTATTACTTTGGAAGATCTGTTGATGCTTTAGAGAAAGATATACAATAGTGTTTCTCCGTACAAAAACCAACATCTCTTACTTCAAATGATGAAGTATTTATAGAAATTCTAAACTAAAATATCCTGAAAAAATATCAAGATTTGTTACAAATATCTCAAACTGTATTACACAAATAGAACTGAAATATAGGACATACAAAACAAATGAAGAGCAATTTGAATTTGATAGCAACTCTTATTTGATGACGTGGCATCCATGTCACTAACTATCTTTGAGCTTTTCCTCCCGAAATTCTGAAAAATAGGGTCATGTAATCCCTTTGTATATCCCAAAACCATAACGGTTGATAGAAAACTGAGAGAGGTTCTTGTAAATGATGATGTTGGCAACAAAACCCGCTTTCAATTTTTGAAAGTTCATTTCCACTTGCTCAAAAGCCGCATTTTAAAACACTGAATAAAAACAAGAAAATTCGGGAAAATATGCCTGCAAAGATTCATCCAACTCTCCCAAACCATAACATTTGTTAGAAAACTAAGAGAGGTTTTTGTAAATGAGGATGATATCAGCGAAAACCTCTTTCCATTTTTGAAAATTCGTCCTTATCTATTTGTAAACCATGTTTTAAATTACTGTGTTGTATAGGAAAAAGCATAGTTTAACTAACCATGAAAAGGACATATGGCATGGAGGCGAGAGGTGACATGGAGGTGGGGGATGATGTGGAGGCACGTGGTTGGTGGGAAGGAAGTGGGGTAGGGTGATGTGGAGAAATGACGTGGAGGTGAGTGGGGAAAACAGTCCAAGTGGCAAGTAGTGAGTGGCGCGGGAGTGACAACGAGGTTAAATGTTGGTAGGAGGTGATAGGCGGAAGGGATACATGGCAGTAGGGGAATGGCGGTTGAGCGGAAGTGGGGGGTGATGTTAGCGGGAAGGCGGGTTATGGCAGGAACAACGAAAACTGCTTTCGGAGGGGGGTTGGAGCTATTTGTGATATTAGAGAGGGGGTTCGAAATCATGAGGGGAAGACATGTAGCAGCAGGAAACCGCTTTTCAGACCCCCCCCCCCCCCTTGCGGCCGTTAAAGAGAATTATAGCGAGGGGGGTCTGAAAAGGCGCTGGAGCCTTTCGATGAAAAAGGCGCTATGATCAGGAGCGTGAACATGTGCGCCTTTTAACCACATACGAAAATTCTCCATTTGTCATTTTCAACACTGCACTAAAATCAAAGCTATAGTACCAAGGCCTTATTAAAATTTATTTAATCACATTTAAATGATGTGATTAATTCTTTGTTACATGGGTACCGCTCCCTAGAGGTGGGAAACCCGTTCTCATGGTTCCCGCGCTCCCAAAAGCTTTGGAACTGTATGGGAACGTTCCCTTTTCGGTGGAAGCTGCAATGGGAGTTTGGGAAAGTTTCAAGAGCTTTGAAGACTTTTTTTTTTGGAGTTCCAGCGTTCCCTGGGGTTGGGGAATACAAAGCCTTTAGATAAATATGTTGAACTGCCCACAAAACATGAGAAAGGCCAAAGACATCCTTAAAACCAATATCCTTAATTGAGAAACTGGAGCAATCTCTTGATGGGTTAAGGAAGCGTGTGGCACCTCAATATAAGGGTGATATCTGAGATGTCATGTTGATAAGTATTTATGTTTATAGATCGCAGAAGATTGTGTGCATATTGTATGTGGCAGTCAATGCTTAACCATTAGAGTTGCTTTACTTTTTCTCTTAAGAATAACTAGAGAAACATAGGTAAAATTGTTCCTCTATATTTTTAAGGCAGATTGTTTCAAACATTGGTCATGTGTCACAAAATAGAGAACTGATAATGAACTTGACATTTTAATATTTTATATATATAAGGGAGAGAGACACCCAGAGGACATATTTATATATAAAGGAGATTATATATTTAAAGTGATTTTAATATTTGAATATTTTGATTAATATTAATTTTGATTATTATATAAATTATATAATTAAAAATATATCTTTAATTTTTTTATTATATAATATTACCGCTCTTGATTAGTCATTTCCTGTAAATTTTGGGGAAACCTCTAGATGTTCTCGACACTCGCACCCAAGTGCCCAACATTCCCATGTGCCACAAACTCATGCAACATAGGATTAATTTAATCTAAACATAATTAATTATCCTCTAATGTTGCATTTTGACTTGCAAGCATATTTTTTTTATTTTTCTTAAAGTTTTGACAATTTTTTGGAAATAATTTACAACATGGAATATTATTTACAACATTTCAAACATAATAATCATCAGTAATAATCAAGCGATCCTATAAAAATTATAGGACCCTAACACATCCTATGATACCTCCTCCTCGATCTCATCAACATCATGTTCCAACGACTTAGTTGTGCCCTCCATGACTAGCCTTGCTCTCCACCCTCCATGAACTCATGTTGTCACATCCATGTTGGGTACTTTATTTATCTACCTCACCCACAACCTAAGATTGTCAAAGGATGATTCAAGTGATTTAATGCAAAGACAATTGTAAAGGGAATACTAAAGGTCCACATAATCTTAATGCTTATGATCATAGAGTTATTCAAATTCCTTATAAGTATTATGGGGAACAATGCAAGGGATCTTGAACTTGGTTCGAAGGAAAGGCTTCATTGCAATATGGTGGTGAGTCTAGAGCAAAAGGAAATGGTGTAAAGATGCATGAGAATTTTGAGACTAAAATGAGAAGGGTGGAGCAAAAGGAAGATACAAAGATTATGGTGGAGATTTGAAATCGCTTCTAGCTCATCTGTGCGATTGGAGCCTTCCAGTCGTATGGACAACTCTCCATCTGTGCGACCGGCACCTAGGGTTTCAAAAGTTCAATTGCAGACTCTAGTCACTCGCTTGTAGGCTCCAAAGAGTGACAAGAAGCTTCCCAATCGCATGCATGACTCCTTCGTGCGATCGGGACCTAAATGATGGAATTTCAGTTGTTTGAAGATTTTGCTCAATGACCGCAGTGTTCGGCAGTTGACTGTGGTCAGTGACAGTTCATTACAGGGTTCAAAATCAGAATTTTGAGTATAAGCATTGTTGTTTGCTAAATACATGTATGGATGAAAATATGGATCATTGTACTATCTTTTGATGAATCATTTGATGACGATCTAATAAGAAGAAGAATTAGAAAGGGTTTTCCCCATAGTGGGTTTCGCCCTGGTCTTCAACCAATCTTGGTGTCTCTATGTGTGAATTATTTACTTCTATTGTTCCTTTATGTTCCACTACATTGATGATGATGATATTCTTCTTTCTATATAATTGTATATGTTGTTGAATAATGATGTAAATTTGAATAATGTTATGATGTTATGGGGTGAATGTAATGTGTTAATGAAGAAATGCAATTATCAAAGCAAAGATCAATATAGCCCTAAGAAAAATTAACAAGCAAAAACTTCTCCAATAGATAGGTCGTCATTCTCGATTTGTGTTATTCTCTGAAGTAGGATTGGATTTGTGTTATTCTTGAGAAAAAGAATTTGATTTGCAATGTTCACTATGAACATCCCAACCAGCTTATCATATATTTCTTTAGAAGTTCCCAAATCAAAAATATAGGCAACCAAATGCTTTTTAATGGAGTCAATCAAAATTTTCTTAGCTTTGACCTCATCTTTTATATACTTTGTTTTAGTAGCAGTTGGTGCATTTGAAGGAGGCTCCAGCTGTTAAAATTGGCAACTAAGGCCAAACTCCATGTGGGTCATCTTATTTATGACAGCTGATATTTTTCTTGGATCCCTCTCATCGAGAGGTATAGGATTGATCTAAAAATCATCTGATTCCGATAAGTATTCATGGAGTTATGAATTTATTTGCGTTATAAGACAATTCGTCAAGGTCGGCCAGCAACCAAATAAACCCCACATGTGCTCAATGTTTTAGTTTAAAAGGAGATGACTTGAGAGTTATTTCTCACGCCCACTTCTATCTTGATTTCTCTCCACTTGTCTTGGGTTTTAGTGGAAGAGAAATCTAGGAGTGGAGGCCCTGGACGTTGGAGGAAAAGAGACCACCCTAGACGCAGATGTAAAGCGGCCCTAACACTATCATAAGGCAGCCCTAACCTATGCTATCTCAAGGGTAACCTAGCCACAATCAAGATAAGGATATACGTTGCCCTAATAGGTCCTAGCCATAGCAAAGTCATGGGTCTTTTGGAGGACTGGGCTACTGTTAGGAGGGCCTAGGAGTTGGGCTAGAAGGCAGCAATCCAAAGCCTACTTCAACGAAGGAGAAGGGTTGTTAAGGTCACTCTAGTGACCACTTGAAGAAGCAACAAGGTCCGTGTGAAAGCCCCAGGCCTGTAAGTATTATTTTGATGGTCAAAACAACCCTCTACATGGAGTTGTGGGTGTCTCCTCAACCAGCGAGGTCACCTACCATGTAAAGAAAGGGAAGCCACATAATTCAAGGTCAGTTATGGGCTGATCGTTGGACTGTTGTAGGTTACAAGAGGGTGCCCTAACCAATGATCAAATTTTTTCCATGAATAATGGTACAGAGGTGTTGGACACTGCCACATAGGAGCTGCAATGTCACTAACAAATAGGACAATGGGACAACAGCATGTTGGGACAACAATTTTGATGGGACAGCCCAATGACATAGGACAGCTATGACAATTGTGCAGCAGTGGCACAAGTGGGACCGCTGCTAACTAGTGCAGCAAAGTAAATAGGATAGTAAGGTACATAGTGTTGTATAGATGCATGGGACATCAAGGTACATAGCGTTGTATAGATGCATGGGACAGCAAGGTACATAATGTTGTATAGATGCATGGGACAACAAGGTACATAGTGTTGTATAGATACATGGTACAGTTGCGACATGGCAGCAAAGGTACATGGGACAGCAGCAAGCATGGACAGCATGGACAACATGGATAGCAGTGGCAAGCATGGTGCTGCAAGCACATGAGACATGTTGTATGACAACACAGTTATGACACATGAGACAGCAGTACAGCAGTATGATGATTGTAGCATGGTCATGAGGTCCAGCATTGTGATGATGGGTGCAACATGATGACGGGATGCAGCGCAATGATAGATGAAGAAGTCACCTTGGATAATCAGTTGAAGCAGTGTGTCTTCAACTGATCTCATGTATCATCTTCTTAGATATGATCTATGCTACTATCTAGATAAGTCAATGTTGACTTATGTTGTAAATGTACTATCTCTCTCTCTCTCTGTTGAACTATTGAAGAACATAAAAGAAGAATTGATCAAGGATTTCCCCACATTGGGGTTTGTCCCTAACTAGTGCCACATCTTGTGTCCTCTTGTCTTGACTTGTCATCTGCAATTTATGTTTATGTTCTATCTGCAGTTTACTTTAATGCTGATGTGATTGCTAATCTGGAAAAGATATTGAGCTAACTGTAAAAATTGAAATAAATTGCTCTAAGCATAGAACATACCTAAAATTAACATGGTATCAGAGTTGAGGTGAAGACAATGCCCAAGCAAGAGTGAAAGAGCAATCACCAAAAATAGTTGGGAAAGGACAAAAGGATCAATGGATTCCTCATCCCTCTTCAAATTCGCGAAGGGTGAAGTCGAAGAAGAGAACATTATCAAAATGGCGCAGTGGAAGCTTCTGATGGCCTACCTAAAGACAACTTCATTGGGATGTCCAATCTAAGGGTGGAAAGAAAGATAAATG
This sequence comes from Pinus taeda, assembly GCA_000404065.3. Classification (NCBI taxonomy): domain Eukaryota; kingdom Viridiplantae; phylum Streptophyta; class Pinopsida; order Pinales; family Pinaceae; genus Pinus; species Pinus taeda. The sequence goes on from APFE031092972.1 coordinate 79,613, forward strand.
CCTTGTTTGTAATAAGTTCTGCCATTATGCAAAGGAGTGTCTGAATGGAAGGGACACATCTCTTGATGAAGATAACAATCATTCCAGGGACATCTTCAATGATCTAGGGATTGATAGGTAATGCAGGTCATCAAGGAAACGGTCGACTCTTCAAGTAAGCAAGGAACCCCAGGTATGGAATCAAATGTTGTTTCTAATAAGATAAAGAAGTGTTATGTTGTATTGGCCCTCTCCTTTAGATTCTTTGGGAACCTGGCTTATTGATTGTAGTGCTTCAAGGCACTTCATCAGATAAGAGGGTGCTCTCTCTAATTTAGTAGAGATGGAAACAATCATGGGATTATACTTGGAGCCAATGCCACCTATCCCAGAAAGGGTGTAGGGAATGTTACCCCTCAATTGAATGAGGGTAACTCGATTCATTTACAAGAATCTCTTTTGTGTACCTGATCGCAAGAAGAACCTAGTGACCATTTCGGAAATGGAAGTCAAAGGTTTCAGGGTGGCATTCATCGATGGAAAGGTACGTATTTGAAAATGGAGATTTTCACAGATGCTTTTGAGTTCAGGGTTGTATCAAGTTGCAGGAGGTCCATTGGCGATCATGTCAGTTGTCACATCTCATCTATAGCACCAAAGGTCTACTTATCATGGGACCCTACCCAATGTGAGTCAGATGATGACAGGAATGCCTGAATTCAAAAAAAGCATGAAGGTACATGTCTGAGATGTACTGAAGGAAAATCTTACAAGGGGACCATTCTCTTCATGTAGCAAGTCCACAGGTTTGGAAGAACCCGAGGGGTTTGAGATTCATAATCGGGAATCTCATGTATGCAGGTGGAAGAAAGCCCTCTATGGCTTGAAGCAAAACATCACGGGCATAGTATGAGAGGATTGATAGCTGTCTAATGAAGCTGAGACTCACTAGGAGTGAAGCCGATCCAAGCCATTGCTCGAAGGTTGTGGATGATAGACCTCTCATATCGGCACCTTTTGAGGACGACCTATTTCTGTCAGATGCGGACCCTCTCATTTGCAGAAATAAGAGGGAGTTAGATTCCGAATTTGGAATGGTGAACAGCAAGCCCGCAACTACCTCGATGAAGCTTAACTTTTAGAAGTTATGTGGTAGGGATACCGGACCTGATTTTGGAAATGCCTCTTGAGTTTCACAAACTCATATTAGCATTGATGTTCTTGGTGAACTCCCGTCCGGATATATGTTTTGCAATTAGCATGATGAGCTCATATATGGTTGAGCCTCACAGGATTAGTGCCAAGAATTATTTGAGATATCTCCAGGGCACAATCTCTCATGGATTGAGGTACACTGCCGGAAGTGTGAAGTTGCATGATTATTCGAACACAGACTGGGCAAGCAGTGTGGAGGATCGCAAGAGCACTTCTTTGTGTTGATTCTCTTTGGGTTCTGCTCGATATCTTGGATGAGCAGGAAGCAGAAGACAGTTGCTTTTGAGCATCGCTGAGACCGAATACATAGCTACGAGTATGATGCCTAGTTGTGGAAGCTCTTCAGTGAGCTGTTTGTACACATGATGGATATCACCATGATCTTCTGTGTCAACCAGGGAGGGATTCGATTGTTGAGCAATCTCGTATTCTATGATTGATCCAGTATATAGACATCAAATACTACCTTATTTGGGATATGGTACGTCGATGAGCGAGGAGGCTCTATCGCATTGAGACGGATTTACAGATCGCAGATATTTTGTCAAAGCCCCGAGGAAAGGTCATATTTGTGACTTTCCCGAACAACTTGGAGTCGTTGAGAGACCTTCTTATGAGGGTCCTACATGTTGCATGCATTGAGCTCTCGGAGCACTGGGGGACTTGGGGTACTTACTGGAGCAACAAGCGACCATAGTGCGACTCACCCTCCCCTAATGGTGCGCTGTGTACAAGGTGAATGGCTCATCCTTCCCCTGTGATACCTCGAGGTGACTTAGGGACCGGATGAATGGTTCTCCTGTCGAGGCATCCTACCCATGCAGTCTGGGACTCATGGGAAGTACCTCTCATCTAGCGAATGAGCACAGAAATGGGGTTAGGGACCATAGTAGTACTATCGATGGACGCATCGTTGTATCTACTGTACTCCCTATGCCAGGATGACCTCCATTGGTCTGGGATCAAAGAAACTGATACGAGATCAGTATGAGTGGTTTGAGACACTCTCTAGTGATATTGATCTGGGATCAATAAAACTGACTTCAGGTATGTAGAGAATGGTATGAAACATTATATCAATTCTTCTTCTTCATGGTTCAACAAAGCAGAGCAGAGCAGTGCAAGGCACTGATGGCAGAGATAGTACAGTCGGACATATGGATCAGCGGATGGAGTTCTCCCTAGTTGAGAGGGAGTCTTAAAATTGGTAACTAGGGCCAAACTCCATGTAGGTCATCTTATTTATGACAGTTGATTTTTTTCTTGGATCCCTCTCATCGAGAGGTGTAGAATTGATTAAAGATCATCCAATTCCGATAAATATTCATGGAGTTATGAATTTATTTGCATTATAAGACAATTCATCAAGGTCGGCCTGCAACCAAATAAACCCAACATGTTCTCAACATTTTAGTATAAAAGGAGATGACTTGAAAGTCATTTATCACACACACTTCTATCTTGATTTCTCTCCACTTGTCTTGGGATTTAGTGGAAGAGAAATCTAGGAGTGGAAGCCCTGGACGTTGGAGGAAAAGAGGCTTCCCTAGACACAAATGGAAGGCAGCCCTAACCTACGCTATCTCAAGGGTAACCTATCCGCGGTCAAGATAAGGATATACGCTGCCCTAATAGGTCTTAGCCGCAGAAAAGTCACGGGTCTTTTGGAGGACTAAACTACTGTTAGGAGGGCCTAGGAGTTAGGCTAGAAGGCAGCAATCCATGGCCTACTTTAGCGAACGAGAAGGGACGTTAAGGTCACCCTTGTGACCACTTGAAGAAGCAGCAAGGTCCGTGTAAAAGTCGCAGGCCTGTAAGTATTGTTTTGATGGTCAAAACAACCATCTATATGGAGTTGTAGGTGTCTCCTCAACCAGCGAGGTCACCTACCTTAAAAAGAAAGGGAGGTCGCATAATTCAAGGTGAGTTATGGGCTGAATATTGGACTGTTGTAGGTTACAGGAGGGACCCTAACCAGTGATCGAATTCTGTCCATGAACAACAGTACAGAGGTGTTGGATACTGCCACATAAACGTTGCAATGGCACTAACAAATAGGATAATGGCACAGCGGCATGTTGAGACGGCAACTTTGATGAGACAGCAACATGTTGGGACGGCAACTTTGATGGGACAGCCCAATGACATAGGACTGCTATGACAATTGTGCAGTAGTGGCACAAGTGGGATAGCTGCTAACTAGTGCAGCAAAGTAAATAGGACAACAAGGTACATAGTGTAGTATAGATGCATGGGACAGCAAGGTACATAATGCTGTATAGATGAATGGGACAGCAAGGTACAAAGTGCTTTATAGATAAATGGGACAATTGTGACATGGTAGCAAAGGTACATGGGACAACAGCAAGCATGGACAACATAGATAGCAGTGGCAAGCATGGTGTTGCAAGAACATTCGACATGTTGTATGACAACATGGTTATGACACATGGGATAGCAGTGCAACATAGGGTGCAGCAGTATGATGAGTACAGCATGGTCATGAGGTCCAGCATTGTGATGATGGGTGCAGCATGGTGCAGCACGGTGAGGTGCAGCATGATGACAGGATGCAACACAATGATAAGTGAAAGAGTCACCTTGGAGAATTAGTTGAATCAGTGTGTCTTCAACTGATCTCATGTATCATCTTCTTAGAGATGATCTACGCTCTTATCTAGATAAGTCAATGTGTTTACTTCTATTGTAAATGTACTATCTCTCTCTCTCTCTGCTGAACTATTGAAGAACATAAAAGAAGAATTGATCAAGGGTTTCCCCACATTGGGGTTTGTCCCTGGCTAGCGCCACATCTTGTGTCCTCTTGTCTTGGCTTGTCTTCTGCAATTTATGTTTATGTTCTATCTACAGTTTACTGTAATGCTAATGTGATTGCTAATCTGGAAAAGATATTGAGCTAACTGTGAAAATTGAAATAAATTGCTCTAAGCATAGAACATACCTAAAATTGACACCACCACTTTTCCCTGCACATAGTCCAATACTTCTATGCCCCTCCAAAGTGAGGTCCAGACTCCAAAGTCATCTTCCATGCATGATAGTCAGTTTTTCATTGAGCTTGTCCTCAGTCTTGAAGTAAGATGTAGAGGCCATTGAGACTTGTCTAATAATCTTTGTGCAACAAATCTCTTAGTGATCGTTTTTCTCTCTTGCTTAGGCTTTGCCTTAACTTGAGCTCTGAAACCATGTTAATTTTAGATAACAATGGTATGTTCTATGATTTGCACAATTACTTCAATGTCCTTTAGTTAGCCCAATGACAATTTCCAATTTAATTTCCAATAGTGATCACATTAACCATCACATTGACAGTAATTGTAAATACAACATAAACAATAAATGCAGAAGACAAGCCAATACAAGAGAACACTAGTATTTGGCGAAAGCTGGGGAAAACCCCCCAGATAGGGAAAACCCTTTGATCAATTCTTCTTATTATAAATATCAAATGTTCAGCAAAGAGAGAGTACAATAATACAAAATCAAATTCTAAATTGACTTGCCAAATAACTGTCCAAAACAGCCCTGTCAAATTTGCAATTCTGCCCTCAATCAATAGCAGTCAAATCATACCTAACCAGAAAGTCAACAGTAGTCAAAGTCTGGTCAAACTTTCCCAAAACAGCTAGGTCAAAGGAGAGAGGAACTCTGCCTCTCTTGCTGGTCAAAATCAGCCCAAAACACTCAACAAATCTCAAGTCAAATTTGGTCAACCTGAGGTCAACGCAAGTCAAAGTGCCTAGATCACCTTGGTTTTGTGCCAATAAATGTGGCTTGTTGAAACAGAGATTGTCCCAGAAAATCAACATCAAAAGCTGCCCAGAATGTTAAAGTCAACAATGGTCAAACCCTGGTCAAACTGCAGAAAATTTTCAGATATTTGGCCCTCTAATTTTCATCCTCCTTTATGTCACACTTTTGAGAAAAATCAGCTGCCCAATAGTTGTACGAACCAATCAGATGAGGAGAGAGACGGATGTGTGAGTTGATGAGATTCCAAATGAGGTTTGAGGTCATCCTTATTTATACAAGTCGTTGAGGGTCAAAAGACATGTCTGTTGGGCTTCATAAGCCTACATGATGATATGGCCTACTTTGATGATTTACACATGTGTGGGCTTCACATCAAAAACATATTTCTCCTTGTCCAAACTTAGTGATTTTAGGTCTATTTTGGTCCTCTCAACGAGACGAATTCAATGCAATAATCTTCTCCATCAAGTGAGTTGTCCAAAGTGGAATTTGGCCCTAGTTGCCAATTTTAACAAAATACCAACCATGGCTACCATATTTCAAACAATATAAAGTACCAGTTTGGGTTTTTGAGGGTCAATTTCGTTTTTCCTTATGCCGAGATTGAGCTCTAAGGGTTGTGTGAGTTTTGTGACCATTTTTCATCAAGCAAACAAGGGAAAATCCATAGTTTTATTTGCCATCAGCAGAGCATTTTTGGAGTGGAGATCTATTCTAGTTTTATTTGCCATCAGCAGAGCATTTTTGGAGTGGAGATCTATTCTATTATACCATATCCATATTTCCAAGCATGTAAAAAAAATTACCTTACTTTTCTTTGTTTTTCAAGATTAGTATAAATTTAGAGCCTGCCACTTTTTACCCTTTTTTAATGAGAGATTTAATACTTATATAGCTGTAATATCTAATTGCAGCTTTCTTCGAGTTTTTTGTGTATTTGGATTTTGAATTTCCACATTCATTTTGTGTTGTAGGTCCAAAATTTAATCAGAGCTCTACTAAATCACAAAGCCATTACCAAATGTGGGAGTATGGTGAACTATGTGAAGATGATTATAGAACAAAGCTGAGTTGCAAGCTATGTGGAATGGAAATGTTTGGCGGAATCACCTGAATGAAATACCACCTTGCCAAAATCCCAAGGCATGAAGTGGATATTTGCCCTATGGTCACCCCAGACATTGTCCTTATTGCAAAGATCTCAAATTGTGATACTACTAGAAAAAGAGATTAGAGGGATGAACTAATGAATTGCATCAGAAGCACAAGATTCTCAAGGGCTAGGGAAACCTAATCCTTAGCCACACCTCCTTAGTGCATTATAAGTATCAGATTATCGTTTTAGTATCTAGATGCTTTATGATGATCTCATGAGATACATTTAGTTTTGTTTTAATGTGATTTTGTATTATCTTGTCAGAACTTATGACTGAGGACAGATATCATTACTCGTATCAATGATTGATGTACCACTTGACATCTTATGCATTTTATATTGTAGTTTTATTTTCATATTTGTGTGACAATGTATCTATTTGATGTTGATGCTGCTCTAAAAGAATAAAAATTTGAAAATTGAAAGATTATTTTTGTATTTTTTATGTTTCCCAATAATTTCTGATATTTTCCCCGATATTGCCAATAATTTAAATTTTGGATCCACGGCAATAAATTGCTGATAAGTTATAACGATAAATGTAACATTGAGCAAAATAGATACTTTGATGAGACCCAAGATTATTAACCAAAAAAATCAGCAGGAGAATAAAAGCAGTCAACGAATAGTTAGAAGTAAGAACACCCCAATTTTTCATAATAATTTATATAAGGGTTACTGGCACTGAAGTAAGCACAAGCAAAACCAACCTGTAAATCTAAAGCCTTCAAAACGCTACAATGCTGAGCCACTGATGCTAGGCCCAAACTTGTGACTGCAGAGCACCATATTAAACTCAGCTTTTCCAGTCTTTGACATCCCCGTCCGAGAACATTAAGACCAAGGTCTGACAGATTACGAGATTCCAGTTCACCTTCTTCTGTTCCATGTTTCTCTGCAGAGTGATTTCTTTTGAGTGTTCGCCTTGACGATGAACTTCCAGCATTAGTATTTCTGCATGACCTCTGTTTCAACAAAATTAATCTGAGCCAGAGATGTGCAGATAACTCATGCAAATACTACAAGAAACGTAAACTGTATTAAGTATCATGTTTTCTAATGGCTGCTAGTTAAAAGCCATTCAACATTCCTACGATCACAAACAAAATATCAGAGTTGATAATTTGTAGACATCTGCAAAACTTACAAAAGCAGAGCTCATGCTAGTGGTTATCCAAATAAATGTCTAATTTATATTGATCAAATTAAAACATTTGGAAAATCAACAAGGTTTTGTAATGTATACTGTGACTGCTCTGCTGATACAGACATCAATCAGTTCTAGAAATAGTATGGTGAAAAGTCACTGAATATGAAGTTAGCATCTTGCAATTACAAGAAAGATTACCCACTAGTCCAGTTCCAAGGTGAAAACGTAAATTTTGCTTTAGGGACACTGGCAGCCTTTCATCCATGTACACACAACGTAGATCACTAAAGCGCTGGACTAGCAGGCCTATGCATCCATCAGGACTGTCTGAGGCCCCTATTCGAATTGTGTGCCTGCTTGCACTTTCCAGCCGATACCATCTCTTGCAGACAAGAGCACAAGAATCCCTATCTGACTTCTGTCCATCTAAATGTCTGAACACCTTGATCAGGACCTCGTCCGGAATGATAGTGTTTATCAGATCCTGGCCTTTCATTGCCTAGAAAGATAAAAGAACAAGATAATCTCCAAAGCCCCCACTATAATCATGGAACTCAGAAATGGGCGATTCCTATGCCAGACAATATTCAGTCACTGCTCTGCAAAAATCTCAGTTGGCAGCTAGAAATATATATGTATGGCTGAAGCGTACAAAGAAGAAACACAAGTTTTCAATTTATTGCTGCTAAGGCAAACCCCAGAAGCTAGAATTTCCTTTCATTGATACTGTATTCACAAACTGCCTCTGCCCTCACCAAATCCTACGAGAAGAAAATTTTTACTGGTAAACTTTAAAGTATATAAGAACCGTCATTCTCAGATTTTTCTTGCACTAAACGACAGCAGAAATTGACCTACAAAACACAGATTCCATGATAAAATCCAATCAATAAATAATATCCATGAAACTACATATGCAACAAGAAAATTCACAACTTAAAGGACACCAAAAAATGAAAGAGAAAACACAAATTTATAATGTCAATGCCATCAACAATAATATTATTTGCAGTTCACCTTGCATGGTGCAACTTCTATTATGAAACGTGTCACTGAAAAAGCAGGAGAGCAACATGTAGATGTTATAACTGCAATGCCAGTTCAGAAACACATATAATACATCAGACAAAATTTTATGCTATAATTGTCATCAGGAAAGATTTCTGGTGCAATAGTAAATGTCAAAGGAGCACAAATGATTTTTTACAAGAAGAGAGAAAAAAGGCACAAACAAAGAAAGAAAAAATTGTCATGGTCATTATCAATTCATGCAGAATCACAACAACTTACTCCATATAGAATATATTTATATGCAGTACAGCAATTTAACAGAATTCATTAATTCATGGAGAAGGCCCACCCACTGCCATTGACTCGTTCCAGTGAACCTTCCCTTTTGATGACCCTCCAGCCAACCTGTCGTTAACATGCTACATTGTAGTGTTTCACAAGGTTGTTGGGTCATCCCTTCCATCTGCCACCATCTGTGTAATGTCTACAGCCTACAAGCTGGTACTCACTCCATTGTCATGGCACAGGGATCTTAAGTACGAGAGAATCCCATCTATAAGAGTAATGCCATGGATGACCATGTCATGCCTCCCATGCCAATTCATCCAAATTCAACCTACGTGTTAACTTTTTCAAAAAAATTGCAAACTTGAACAATGCAGGTTTCCTTCATTGTTATATGTCATTGTTTCAAGCAACTACTGCATTTGAAACCTGAAATGCCTTGTTATATTTTGTTTGTTTCAGCTTCTCGTTTCCCTCCATAAATCCATTGGCTTCAGTGGGAGTGGAAAGTAGTGTGGAAGAGTAATGGACAGAGATGCAGGTCCATTAGTCATAGTGGAATTGTCTTGTGAAGTCTTTCTCTTTTTAATATTGCACAGCAATTTCTTTTCTCCTCTTCAGAAATGCTCATTGGTGAACTCCCATCTACTTGGAATAATAGTTCAAAATAACTGTGCTGAAATTCAATATTATATATAGAACACAAAAATTCCATGACTCAGGACTAAACTAAGGAAATTATCATGTTTTTAAGTAAGAATTTGGAAGGAAATGAAATATAACGGAAAAGTGGAGTGGGGAGATTTCAAGTGAGGTAAAAGCATTTCTCTTAGGAATGAAATGACGAAGCCGCGAGTGAAATAGGGTTTTCGCAGGTGAATGGAGAAGTTATAGATGAATTGCATTATAAAGCAAATGCAATTATGTTAAAGCATGCAAGGAATTCGGTGTAATCTTAAAGCATGCATACAGCAAGGTGCAAAGAATTTGCAAGCACTATTGTTTCAAGATACTCTTACCATGTTCTGTCTTCTATCTTGATTTACAACACACATGAGGAGATCTTAGTCAACTTTATGGTGAAGTCAACAGATTTGTGAGCACATGGTCAGAATTTTACTATTGTTTGGCCTAGCTGCACCTAACATTGAATGCTAATATTATGGATGCAGCCCGCTTCCACCATACAAGAATTTTATAAGCTTTGTAAAAGGTTCTACAGATGCTGCAAATTGATAAACGATCACACTCCAAGAATTAGATGAATTGTTGACCTAACACGGGCATAAAAATACTCCTTTGCTAAGATTCTCAAATTGGTGAAGGATTTTATGCAAACTATCCTATTGTAATTTGGGCCTGCTATGAGTCATCATTGGATAGAGTTGGTATATACACTGCTCTAACTCTTAATACCATCATCACTCTATGATAGATAAAAACCCAACTAAATGGTAAAATCTTAATGGTGATGACATGTTCTGATCCAGAAATGGGTTTTCGGACATGAACATGTGACGACCAAGAGACCTGTTGAAACCCTCTCCATATCCCACCCTAGACCATAAGTTCACCATCTCAAACAATTTCCTTCTGACATGTTTCAACATGTTTCAAGTTTAATCTTTACAGTTCTATGGTTCTGTGATTCCTAGGTGTGTCCAGATTGTGAGTTGAGAATGTGAGCCGACATTGGTGAACTCCCATCTATGGTTCTGTGATTCCTAGGTGTATCAAGCAATTATCTAAAATTGGGTTGTGTATATCCTCAATGAAAGGTGAACATTTAATGTCACTATTGTAAATTACATGCTTGGACTTCATGCATGGCAAAGACGTCTACAATTTTAATGAGAGGCAATGTTAATGTCTAGCATAACACAAGGCTTGAAAACCAAGTAAAAACGAGATACATTAATTGGCATTATTGCGATAATGATTCATGAATGTTGGATGATTGACATGTGAAAGCGGGTCTCTCTTTAGCTAGGGTTTTTGCAGGTAGTTAATAGTGAAGCTATTAGGTCAAAGTGACAAGGGCAAGGGTTGAGCTAGAGCGGTGTTTGGCAATAATGGAAGATCAAAAAGTGGATTACTCAGTCGATCCAACAGAAGGACAACCAATCTCGACTACCCCAAGATTTGGCCAACCTAGCATTCTAGCAAAACTAAGACAAAGAGAGGTATGAAATGGTCACTTTAGTTGGGCGGAGAACGCCCTAGCAATCTTCGGCGAATTGGCCCAAGGATTAGCCACTAGTGGTGACATATAAATGGATCCACAACCGAAGGCAAAGGTGAGAGGGGGGAGTAGAGTGCTCCCTGAGGGCATTAATGTTGTATTTGCTATCACAGCAACAGCATACGAAGGGGCCAACCTGGACAGTCTCACACAAGCCTTCTCCAACCTTGACAAAGATGGAGTCATTATGGGCAATTATGATGTAGATAGAAAGTTTATTCCTCTGCAAGCATACTACAATGATTATAAAAACCATCTTTAGTATTCTCCAGGGCTTTCTGCCAAGAGATAGGAAGATTGGGTTTATTGGAAATCATCTAAACGTTAACCTACTGAAAAGCTCATCCACGATGGAAGACTAGAGCCATGGACAACCCCAGATGCAAGGAGAGCATAAAACAAAAAGAAGAAAATGCATCAGAAAAACACCAGAGCCAATAAATCTAAATTTGGGTTTAAAGCTAGATTAAAAGATGTTTTGGAGTTGGAAGAGAAGCCAGTTATAGGAACATTTTTCGAAAAAAAGATGTCTTGTGAATGCTTAAAGAATTGGACGGGGTTGAACTTTGAACCTAGGGTAGGATATGAACATCGCATAACAACCCTGGCTAAGGGGTGGCTGTTGCAGGTTTTTAAGTTGGCAGAAGAGGTAGATAAGGTTCTAAAAAAAAGATGGATGTGGGGCTCCCAAAATCTTTCAATGAGGAAATAGCAAGTCAACTTTGATGCCAGAATGACCCATATGGACATTCTACTAGCATGGATCCAAATACTACAGCTATCATGGTAGGATATGCACATCGCATAACAACCCTGGCTAAGGGGTGGCTGCGGCAGGTTTTTAAGTTGGCAGAAGAGGTAGATAAGGTTCTAAAAAAAGATGGATGTGGGGCTCCCAAAATCTTTCAATGAGGAAATGGCAAGTCAACTCTGATGCCAGAATGACCCATATGGACATTCTACTAGCATGGGTCCAAATACTACGGTTATCACTAGTGTCATGGTCAAAGGATATGTTTAAAGAAATAGGGAACTCCCTCATTACTCTTTACGAAGTTGATTTATTCTTCTGGGACACCAAGTACTTCAAGATGGAAAGAATACTAGTAGGTCTTGAAACCAGTAAAAAGTTGGCAAAGAATTGGTTATGAAGAAAAGTGATGACCATTTTCAATTAGCTCTTGATTATGAAGGCATACCTTTCAAATTTGGGTGATTTGATCCCTTTCAGTACTTGACAAATCTAGGGGTTAAGATGGATCTAGGCTAGTTTAATTATTACAAATATATTGAGCCAACATTTAAAAATGATACATACTTTCTTACATTACGCCTACACATCTCCCCTCTCTGTGCCATAACCTAATATTAATATAATATTATATACTATTAATATATTATATTAATATATTAATTTAATATTAATATTAATACACTATTAATATGATATATATATTATAGTATATTACACAATATTAAATTTAATATAAACTTATATTAAATGCTATTAATATATATGCATATATACAAATAATAAGAAAATAGTCAATTAAAAACTAGTTTATAAATATTCCAAAGAGGACGATTAATATTAATATACTATACGTTAAATTAATTTTAAAGAAGTAGGCGTTACTTAATTTTAATAGATTAATTTTAAAGAAGTGTGTGTTTCTAGAAAAATCCAAACCATCCTAACCATGACTTTAGATGTGATTAGTAATTGACTTGGCTACAGAAAGATTGACTCGTGCGGAATTGAAATGTGTTATAATCAAGATCAAATCTTAACGAACATTTAACCTCATATATATCGTAGGGCTACGTTTGAAAATTTTCATATACAATAACATGAACTCTAAAGATAAATAAACTTTAACTTTTGTTCACATCATTTTATTGTTTATATTGCACAAAAATTTCCAGATACCATAAACAATTCTTTTGATAAGAAATTGATAGTCTGAAATGGTGATAATTCTCTTCATTCATTTCATTTTATTATTTATATTGTACAGTTTATAAATTTGGCTAGAAGGGAATCAATGTCACATTCTAATTGCACTCCAACTGTTCGTTCCTTTCATTTTATTTTGTATTATTTATAAATGGCATAGATTTTAAATTTGACTAGAAGGGAAGGGAAGCCTCGTTGTAATTGCAGTCGAAGAGATAATTAGTAGGGTATATTAATATTATAGTTTATTATACTATTAATATACCCTTATATTTATTTATGTATAGAGTAACCCCAAGAGACATGTCTGCCTATAAAATGACAGAAAGGAAAGAAATTCAAACATCATCAGAGCATTTGCTGCACTAAAACAAAAGTGTGTTGTAATCAACAAAGTTTGTATATGCAATAATAATCTTCAGAATACATCGAAGACAAAGACATCCATTGTAGGACAAGTAATGTATATTAAATAGTACATAAAATAATTGATGAGATGATTACAACGAGGGTGAGGGCCTGCTTATATACCCTAGGCAAGTACCTCTTCACCAATGGTTATGTCCTTAGAGACATACCTTTTCATTGTCTAGTTACTAATTAATCAATATTTATTACTATTATTGTTTTACATTATTTGTATTATTTTATATATATTTTTATTCATAACATTGCCTTCTTCTTCAAATAGCTTTGTCCCCAAAGTTTACTGATGAAAGGTTTGATCTATTTTCCCGATTCGAATGTCTTTTCATCTCTAAACTTTCATCTCCGTTGATACAACGATATGATGCTCTGAGTGATAGACAAAATTGTCGGACTGAGAATGGATCGGACATCCTAGATTAACCTTCTATGGAATCTTCCAATCACTAGAATTTTGTAATGAATTGTTATCATAGGACTGGATTCTACAAACTTCAGTATTTTGTGGAACATAAATCAGTTGTTTTCGTTCTGAATGGCTCAAATATATAGACTGACTTAGTTGTCTGCTCTTATGGTTCGGATATTGATAAGGATTTCTGTTGGTTGGATTTCCCCTTATCATGTGTGTGGTAATTGTTGAGAAATCCAGGGCAATGGTATTAGAAGATTTCTCTATAATGATAACTGCTTGTGAATGCATTTTACTTCTTTAGATTAGGATCTTCTATTTAGTTAGATTATTATAGTGTTCTTCTTCATCACACAGCTACCAAAGCATAAACAATAATGAGACAAGAGATACAGAATGTAGGCAATCAGCTAGGACCAAAACCTCTTCAACTTGAGAGGAAAACACAAATGAATTCTTCTTCTTATAGAGACTTCGATTGACGAATGCCAAGACCAAGACCCTTGACCTATTTTCCTCTCCAAGACCAAGTCACGAGACCTTCTTCTCCTTCCTGCCTAAGTCAACACAAGTCAACTTGTCGTCTTGCACTGCACTTCTCAGCTACCCTAAAATTTCAAACTATTTCCACATACCTGCAATTCGTACCTCTGCAATTTCGCAAATGGGAGGAGGAAGATAGAGTTTGGAGATACTTTCCTTCCTTCCCTATACTTGGAGACTTCTTTAGGTGAACTTGGCTTGTAAAGAAGCTGACTTGGAAACCTTTTGATGACTGCTACAAGGACTAATATGAAACCACTGAAAAAACCCTAGTTTTTGCCACAGGTGAGAGAAGTTGAGCCCAAAAACAATCCCACAAAACTTCGCTTTCCCTTTCCTTCCCTTCGTTGATTGTGAGGTTGCTTCTTCTTGTGATTTGTGCTCCCTTTTCTTGTCTTGGATGCTTGACCAAAATTTGTCCTCAAATGAAGGTCGAATTGCCTATATATAGTGGTTTGTCCATGGGATATAGGTCAACTTGTCCTAGTGCCTAGGCCGACTTGTCTTTTCTGGAATCATCATATTCTTTCTTGTAGGTCGACTTCAAGGGGTCTCTTGTGATAAGGTCTTGGAGAGTTTGACTTCTCTTTTACAATTTGCCCAAATGGGTCTTCATTACTGACATTGACTCAATAGCCATTATGACTTGATGACCAAACATAATAGCCCTCACTAGGAGCTTCTACTAAAAATAAAATTCCTTGAGCATGGAACCCATGACTCAAGCATTACAAAATACTTTTATTTTTCTTCTTTTCATCAATCACATAAAATCATAATTACACATGTCATTATGAAGACCGAACCTAGTTACACTTTTCAACGCTCCCTCTTAACTAGGGAGGTATTCATATACAAGGTACTTGGACATTCTGAATTTGAAGAATTCTCATAAGAAGAGTCGGATAGGTAACCCATTTGTATAGCATCATATCATCCAGCATTGCCACATAGCAAGACCTTGACTAACAGCTCTATCTCTCCACAAGATGAGAGCTCAATGTTGGCAAGACCAATGATGTCATTGTCTCTCTCGGAACATACCCTACCCGAGTTCTCAGAGTGTGTTCTACCAGGACTATTCTTATCTTGGATTCCTAGTCCTCAAAGAATATTGGTCCTCTACGACTACTCTTATCTTGGATGCCCTAGCTCATCCTCAAAGAGTATTGGATGCCAGATGTTTACCCAATCCTCTATCTTGTCTTCCCAAGTGAAGTTAAGAATTGTGTCTATCTCTACCTCAATTTAGGCAGCACATATCCATTCCACTAAAGGAATGTACCCAAGCTCCCTCTTAACCAGGGACTTGACCAAGCTCCCCCTTGACTAGGGACTTGCAGTTGTTTTTCCACGACCTTGGTGTCTAGGATAGAATCTTAAATTACTGACGCTACCAAACCAAGAATCACAACAAAACTAATTTGCACAGTGGAATATAAACAGCAGTAAATCTACTAGTGCAGTAAATTTACAAATTTCAACCCAACTTCGTTATATTAATCAAACTGAATAATACAATAGTCTAGGGCTCCAGTACCAAGGATAATGGCCCTCATACATCCGTTAGTACAAGAATACAAAACTGGGGCTTGGTGTTAATCCATCAACAAACAATCTGCCCTCAACAAGATACTCTGGCCATCTGTCTGTCGCATGCTCTCTCAGCTCATCTCGGTCATACCCTGTACCTGCCCAGTCCTTCGGCTCCCGATCTGCAACTCCTACCTTTATCAATGCTCCAAGTCCATCTGGCCACTGAACCTCGACTATCCAATCTGCTCACTAGTTGTGCCTTAGTCCATCAAGGTCACAACCCAATCATAAGAGAAAAGTTGCCCACACAGTCCTTCTAGCCCTCACTTCAGCTGCCTTAGGTCTGCGGCTTTTTCTCATAATCAATCTGCACCCAACTCAAAGAAAATACCCCTCAAGATGCTCGTCCTCCTTCTGCCCTAGCTACCTCAGACTTTGCTGCCAATTTTAGAACTAATCTTGACGTTGAATGCACTTAAGGATATGTGGAATGACCTCCAAAGTCACTCCTTTTTATAGCCTCCATGTGGGTGTGACATTATCCCAGGGCACTTCTAACACGCTAGCCGACTTGTCCTAGTAGGCCTCACAACCACACATTAACTTCAAAAATTCATAACTCAAGATTGACAACTCAAATTTTCATGATTCTCGATGCGTTGGATTCGTCTCGACATCCTCTATCATCTCCCTCCATAACATGTCAAAGTCTCGTCACGGTTTCGGCCCAAACATCGACGGGTGCAAAACCGCAAGCTTGGATTTCAAGCCCACAAGGCAACTTGTGGAGCTCCTTCTTCCAAACCCTCGATCCTCAAGGCTTGGAGTACCTCCAAGCTCCCAAGCTACAAAAATCAACACTCCCTCTTAGCAAGGGAGGTACTTCCAAGACTAGAAAGTAACCATCAACAACATCGGCGACACTAGCCCATCTGGCATCCATCACTGCAACATACCCAGTGGAATGAACCCAGTAATCTCAGTAGTGCCTCTACCTCATCACATTTGAACCTGAACATCCCGAACCTCCATAGGGCTGCTTCCTATGAGGCTAGACTCCCTCTAAACCTACATGATCACCACCGGCTCAGTCCTACGAGCACTCATCCTCCTGGATCAAATACTACTCATGCAAATCCCTCCAATCTCAAATATGCAACATCATAATCCAATGAAGACTCTAGCCTGCCAATATGGAGTCCATCACATGAAGCAATCTCGATCAAACCAATCTCTTCCATGCCAAAGCAATCCTCAAGTTGTCCCAACAATCCATGGCAAATCAATGAAAGTCCATGATCAGCACTCTGCCCTACAACAAATTGTTGTTCACCAGGCTCTCCACCAATCCACCAAAACTCCCAGCCAATCTCGCTGCCAAGCCAGTCAAGACCACATCTCCATGTCTTCAGTTGAACCCTCTGCTCCATGATCTAGACACCCACAACTCCCTCTGAGTTGCTTCACTATGCACACTCTGATTCATTGTCCCTCAAAGTAGCTCAGATACACTATGATACCATGTTGTTTTCCCACGACCTTGGTGTTTGGGATAGAATCTTAAATCATCGACACTACCAAACCAAGAATCACAACGAAACTACTTTGCACAACATAATATAAACAACAGTAAATCTACTAGTGCACAAAATATAAACAACTTTTTACAATTTTCAACCCAACTTCGTTATATTAATCAAACTGAATAATACAACAGTCTAGGACTCTCGTACCGAGGGTAATGGCCCTCATACATCCATTAGTACAAGAATACAAAATTGGGGCTTGGTGTCAATCCATCAACAACCAATCTACCCTCAACAAGATACTCTAACCATCTGGTTGTCACATGCTCTTTCAGCTCCTCTCGGTCGTGCCATGTACCTGCCTGTTCCTTTGCCTCCTGATCTGCAGCTCCTGTCTCTATCAATTCTCCATGTCCATCTAGCCACTGAACCTTGACTATCCAATCTGCTATCGAGTTGTTCACAACTTCGTTTGTGAATAAATCTCAATCTTCCCACTAGTTGTGCCTTAGTCCATCAAGGTCACAACACATCGAGACTCTTGTCGAGTTGTTCACAACTCTGTTTGTGAACAACTCTCAATCTACCCACTATTGCTCCTCAGTTACTCAGGGACTTTAACCCACTATGGTCTTCCTACACTGCTCCAATGAAGACTAACATAGGGCACGAAGGGTTGCCACCTACCACTACAAGATGTCAATCTCCCACAATGAACACGGGCTAGGAGGACTACCCATCATCTGTTGTAGATGTCCTCCACATACAAGTCTAGGGCAGCTCAACTGCTCCTCTGGCTTATCAAACCTTGCGCTCAACTTCTGCGACTATAGAAACCACCTAAGTCCATGAAGATGGTGCACACTGAGCTCCAACTTGCACACTATCACACTGTCCTCCAACAGACCATAAATGCCAATCAACATCCACACTTGGTCCACTCTCATGCTGCCCTCCAACAGACCACAAGGGACCAAACCTGTTGTAGCATTTTTTCCTAGTTGGGGCATTCAACACCTATGAAGCCCTTCTTCTTGGCTGCCAACAAACTCCATCAAATACGCCTCTCTAAGGACACCATCCACTTGCAAGTCACATCAACTCAAGAGGACTAGCATACCTCTGCTCTGCAACCTCATGCTGCTCCTCTTGACACATACATGCGACTATTGATGTGACTGTACATAGGATGATTCAACTTTGTCCTCTTCTAGGACCCATCCACTAGCAATCGGCCATCACTAAGGAGTCATCTACAACAAACTGTTGTTGGCTCCTTGCCCTCGAGATCTATGCGAAGGACTTTCATGCGAAGGAGATCTGTGCAAGACAACAGGCACACTTGTGCCCAAATGATAGAAGGGGGAAAGGCCCCGACAATCTCCATGAAGGGAATAACAAGCAAAAGTTTTGGGCAAACATAGAGAGGACCTTGTGCAAAAGGGTTCTAAGCATTCCAAACACAAGGCATAAGACCCCAAGAGAATTGAGAGTGAAGATAGTGAAATCTTTGAGTAAGGCTTGCACGTAATAGTCACATGTGAGGGAGACTGCTATTATGACTGCTCCAATAATCTTTGAAAGTAATCAAGTTAGTTCTGAGTTCTAACACTATCTTTTGTAGGAATTTGTCCCAACATCAATAACCCCTGATTTTTTCACAAACATGTGACATATTCAGTGCGTAATATGCACAAAGGATAGGATTCACTGCATTTTATTGTACGAACTTGTATTTTTTCAATTTTCTATTTCTTTTTTTGTAAGATTTGATTCTCATGATTCTCAACAAAAAATGCTCTGTTCTCTCTCTATTTTCCCTGCAGATTGAAATTCAAATGGATGTATCCATTCCTTTTAAACTTCTGCAGTACCTGATAGGCTCATCAGTTTATAATTTATGCATTTCCTACGCCTCTCTTGCATTTTAATTTTTGTTTTATGTTGTCATTGAAAATGCAAGACAACCTTTGACAGTTGTAGTTTGGCTTGGGCCTCTCAAAAATCTCTAATCATCTTATCTAAAGAAAATATGCCCATTCAATCTGTCAGTCTGTGGTTGTTAAAATTGGCAACTAGGGCCAAACTTCATATGGGTCATCTTATTTATGGCAGCTGATATTTTTCTTGGATTCCTCTCATCGAGAAGTGCAGGATTGATCTAAAGATCATCTGATTCCGACAATTTGTCAAGGTCGGTCAGCAACCAAATTACCCCAACTTACCCTCAATGTTGTATCATAAATAGAAGTGGTATTCAAGTCATTTTTAGACACATCTCTTGTGATCTCTCTCCACTTGTTTGGGTTTTGGTGGAAGGAGAGATCTGAAGGAGAAGACGTTGTCCTAGAGGGAGATCTAGCCTTACCCCAGCCACAGTAAGAAAGAGACTTGGCCACAGATTTAAGGGTGCCCTAGCCGCAGTCTAAGGAGCCCTAACTAGTAGCAAGGAAGAGGCCCTAATCACAGTCTTGAAGGTGCCCTAATCCGCAATCCTGAAGGAGACTAGGACGCAATCAAGGGAGGACCTATATGCTGCCTACAGAAGCCCTGTTTTGGCTTAGGGGATCCTAACCCAAGTTCAGAGTTAGTTGCGCCAAACAAAGCCCTACACTATTGGCCCTTTCGGCATCAATCCCCGGTGCGCGGACTGAAGTCTCACCTGAAGCAATATGTGGGGATGTTGGAACCAAGTTTCCACATCCAGAGATCAGTTGATGTCTTTTTATGACCTAGATTTGCTTCGCGCAGATCTCTAAGCCCTGAAGGCTTAGCGTTGTATCTTCCCTCAATCGGCCTCTAGACCTCCACAAAGGTCTATGACTAGCTTTTGCAAACCCTAAACAGGCAAAATTAGCTACTTACGCGCACCATAGATTACCCTTAGATCAATATCTACTCAGATCTGCCTAAGTGTTCGATAACTTTAACAAAAAGTGTTAAGATCTTCACATAATCACTTAACATTAATTGCATTCAGATAATAAGACGAACCAAGTAAATTTGTGCATCACTACATCATTATTTTATAAAGACATCACTTTATCAGAGCATATATCGCAATCATACATAACAGAAGTAAAGAGATAAAACACAGGAATTTCTGCAACAATCTTCTTTATTGATCTTCAATATAGATCCACAAACTCAATACTTCCCTGCACACTCAGCTGTAGGGGTCCGCGCACTCAGCTGCGGACACTACTCTAGGCCTCCACGCACTCAGATGCAGAGCCTTTTTCCCCTCTAAGACTTACTTCTCTGCGCTAGACTTCTTCGCTCGTACCCATAGACAAACTTAGATCTCTGCCTTAGACTCTTTAAGACACACCTATTTATACAATCCTATGGTCTGCGGACCATGGGTAGATCTCAAAAACCGACTCAACTTTACATGAACGAGGGTAAAAACTCTTTTTGACTCTTAACTAGCTACACGCTCCGCGATCACAATTTGCGGAGACTTTTCATCTTTTTACATCAAAACTTGGGCTTTTGCCCCAAAACTGACCCAGGGGATCCCATCGCAATAGGCCCCCAACACAAAGGTCGTCACTCACCCTCGAGTCACTCGGCAAAGTGGAAGGTTTTGACTTGAGTTCCAGCTCCATGATTTTCATGTTGATTTCAAACTGAACTCTGGCCACCTCTGCCTTAGCATCGCGGATGACCGCAGTGAGTTTCCAGATCTTGGCCTCTAGTTGCGCTTCATCAGGGATATGCAACTCTGGCACTATTCAGCACGCCTCTACAACTACTGCCACCAATTGGGCATTCTGCGCCTTGATTGTATCTCTTTCTTTCAGAGCCTCCATCTTCTCGGTGAACATTTGTTCATTGTTCACCCTATACTCGCTGATTAAACTGAGGGCACGTTGCTCCCGCGCTCTCAATTCCATTGTCACACCTGCCTGCAGTGCGTGAAGATATTCGTTGGGGAGCGTTGCAATGTTGAGGTCGATGTTCTTCAGAGTGCTCACATCATCGACCATTTGTTGGCTTAGGGGGTCCTAACCCAGGTTCAAAGTTAGTTGCGCCAAACAAATCCCTACACTACTGGCCCTTTCGACATCAATCTGTCGTGCGCGGATTGAAGTCTCACCCAAAAAAGTATGTGGGGATGCTGGAACCAAGTTTCCACATCCAGAGATTAGTGTGATGTCTTTTTATGACCTAGATCTGCCTTCGCAGATCTCTAAGCCCTTAAGGCTTAGCGTTGTATCTTCCCTCGATCAGCCTCTAGACCTCCGCGAAGGTCTACGACTGGATTTTGCGAACCCTGAACAGGCAAATTAGCTACTTACGCACACCATAGATTACCCTTAGATCAGTATCTACTCAGATCTGCCTAAGTGTTTGATAACTTTAACAGAAAGTGTTATGGTCTTCGCGTAATCACTTAACATTAATTGCGTTCAAATAAAAGACGAATCAAGTAAATTCGTGCATCAATACATCATTATTTTATAAAGATATCATTTTATCACAACATATATCGCAATCATACATAACAAAAGTAAACAGATAAAACATAGGAATTTCTGCAACAGTCTTCTTTATTGATCTTCAATATAGATTTACAGACTCAATACTTCCCTGCGCACTCAGCTGTAGGTGTCCGCACACTCAGCTGCAGACACTACTCTAGGCCTCTGTGCACCCAGCTGTAGGGGTCTGCGCACTCAGCTACGGACACTACTCTAGGTCTCTGCGCATTCAGCTGCAGATCCTTTTTCCCCTCTAAGACTTACTTCTATGCGCTAGACTTTTTCGCTCGTACCCATAGACAAACTTAGATCTTTGCCTTAGACTCTCTAAGACACACCTATTTATACAATCCGCGTGGGTAAATCACAAAAACCAACTCAACTTTACATGAACGAGGGTAAAAACCCTTTTTGACTCTTAACTAGCTACACGCTCAGCGATCACAATTTGCAGAGACTTTTCATCTTTTTATATCAAAACTTGGGCTTTTGCCCCAAAACTGACCCAGGGGACCCCATCCCAACACCCTAAAACGTTGTCATAATGAAGCCCTATTCACTGTTAAGAAAGCCCTAAATCTGAAGTGATATAGAGGCCTGAAACCGCAGTCAAATGAAGGTTTAGCTACAACAAGAGGAAGCCCTTGCTTCATCAAGGTCATTTGAGGACTATTTCAAGGGTCCAAGTTGTTGATTGGAAGGTCGAGGCCCTTGCCTTGGAGGCCGAGGTTAGGAGGACTTGCTGGAGGGTGGACAGTCCTTACGTTGGGCTTGAATCTGCTCTAAAGGAGCAGCATGGGGGGCAGCATCTTATTGGAGGACAACTGCAGCAAGGGAAAGCAATTCTGGGCCAGTTTGATGACCTGTTAGGGACTGTGATTGGTGCCCTAACCAGTCCCAAAATTGCAGCAGTGCAACAAGAAGTCTACAACACTTTTAAGAGATTCTTTGAGCATTCGGTTGATGATGTTTTGAGGACATTTGCTACAAGAATTGCTATGTGCTAGGCCACAGGCCATAGCATCATAGCAAGGGCTACTTATGGCTGCCCTTTATGCCTTAACCAAAATTGCAAGAGCAGGCAATCAAAGGAATGTTGCAGCAGTGTTATATGGAGGACTACTAGATTGATGATCTACCAAAAGGGATATGCTACAGCACTCTTATTGAATGTTCCCAGGGCTGCATCTTAGATCAGTCATCATTCGCAGAATGATGGACTTACTATTGATGTCATAAAATCTCAAATTTGTATATTTGTACTATCTCTCTCTCTGTTGAACTATTGAAGATTATAAGAAGAATTGATCAAGGGTTTCCCCACACTAGGGTTTGTCCCTGGCTAGTGCCACATCTTGTGTCCTCTTGTCTTGGCTTGTCTTCTACTGTTTACATTTATGTTCTATCTGCACTTTACTATCATGCTGATGTGATTGCTAATCTAAATATTGTCATTGGGCTTATATGAAAAATGAAGTAAATTCCTCTAAGCATAGAACATACCTAAAATTAACATGGTATCAGAGCTGAGGTGAAGACAAAGCTCAAGCAAGAGTGAAAGGGCAATCACCGAAGATAATTGAAAGTACAAAAGGCTCAATGGGTTCCTCATCCCACTTCCCGGCTGAAGACAAGCTTCTTGAAAAGTCTGACTATCACGGATGGAAGATGTCCCTTGATCTGACATTGGAAGAACAAGAAGTGTTGGATTATGTGAAAGGTAAAATCTCTGAGCCTCCATCAAATGCATCGGCTGCTACAAAGAACAAATACACCAAGGGTGAAGTCAAAGCGAAGAAGATTATTAGAGATTCCATTGACAAGCGTCTGGTGGCCTACATCTCCAATCTAAACACCTCCAAGGAGATCTACGACAGATTGGTAAGCATGTTCAAGGTTAGTGATGCAAATCAAATTTTGTTCCTCAAAAATAAGTTGAAGGATATTAATAAGGGCAAGGACGAGGATATTCAATCCTACTTCTTAAGGATCACTAAGATCAAGAATGATCTTCTATCGATTGGAGAAATCATATCTGACAGGGAACTTACTATCACTACCCTTGGAGGACTCCCACCCGAATGGTATATATTTAGAACCACTATTCTCAATAATGATCGAATTCAATTCCAAGGTTTGAAGATTTGATGTCGAGATGCATTCAAGAAGAAACCAGGATGATGGAGCAAGAAATGCCTTCTAATAGAGGCAACCCTACTGCTTTCTCCGCTCATGCCAAAAGGAGAAACAATGCAAGGTCTAAAGGTCATTTCAATGGAAAGCCCGGACCTAAGGATGGAAGGAAAAACATATGCTTTGCTTGCAATAAGTTTGGCCACTACGCGAGGGAGTGTCCAAATAGAAGGGACACATCACATCATGATGATCACAATCATTCCAGGGGCAACTTCAATCGAAGGAATGACAGGAACTATGGCAAAGGAAAAAGGAAGGCAAGACAGCAAGGAAATGGTCAACCCTCCAAGAAAGTAAGGAACTCCAGGTATGAAGAATCAAATGTTGTTTATCATAAGCAAAAGGAGTATTATCTTATATCGGCCCTCTCCACTACCTCTACTCTGGACATTTTGGGAAATTAGCTTATTGATAGTGGTGCTTCAAGGCACTTCACCGGATTCAAGGAAGCTCTCTCTAATCTGAGAGAGAAGGAAACAACCTTGGAGATTATTCTTGGAGACGATGCCACCTATGCCGTAAAGGGTGTAGGGAATGTTACTCTTCAATTGGATTAGGGTAACTCGATTCATTTACAAGTTATTATGTACCTGATCTCAAGAAGAACCTGGTGTCCATTTCGGCAATGGAAGACAAAGGTTACAAGGTGGCATTCATCGATGGAAAGGTACATGTTTGGAAAAGGAATTTTAAAGATGCTTTTACTCTTGGGTTCAGGGTTGGCACTTTGTATCAAGTTGCAGGAAGTCCATTGGGGGCCATGTCGTGTGACACATCTTTTCAATGGTATCAGAGGTTTGTCCATCTTCACTGTAAGGCCCTACATAATGTGAGACAGATGGTGACAGGGATGCCTGAATTCAAAGAAGAGCATGAAGGTATATGTATGAGATGTGCTGAGGGAAAAAGCAAGATCACAAATGTGGAACAACCCGAGGGGTTTGAGATTCATGATCGGCAACCTCATGTATGCAAGTTGAAGAAAGCTCTCTATAGTTTGAAGCAAGCACCCCGAGCTTGGTATGAGAGGATTGATAGTTATCTAATGAAGCTGAGATTCACTAGGAGTTAAGCCGATCCAAACCATTGCTTTAAGGTTGTGGATGATAGACCTCTCATACTGACACCTTATGAGGACAACCTCTTTCTGATAGGTACAAACCCTCTCATTTGCAAAAGTAAGAGGGAGTTGGATTCCGAATTTGGAATGGTGGACTGCAAGCCTGTGACTACCCCGAGGGAGCTTAACTTTGAGAAGTTATGCGGTAGTGTTGCCGAACCTGAATTGGGAAATGCCTATGAGTTTCGTAAACTCATAATAGCATTGATGTTCTTGGTGAACCCTTGTCCGGATATATGTTTTGCAGTTAGCATGTTAAGCCAACATATGGTTGAGCCTCATCACTCACATTGGATTGGTGCCAAGGATCTTATGAGATATCCTCGGGGCACAATCACTCATGGGCTGAGATACACTGCCGGACTTGTGAGGCTGCATGATTATTCTAATGTTGATTGGACATGCAGTGTGGAGGATCCCAAGAGCACTTCTGGGTGCTGGTTCTCCTTGGGTTCTGCTTCGATATCCTCGATGAGCAGGAAACAAGTCAGTTGCTTTGAGCACCGCTGACGCCGAATACATAGTTGTGAGTACGGCCTCCTGTGACGATGTATGGTTGAGGAAGCTCTTTAGTGAGCTGTTTGGACACATGTTGGATACCACTGTGTTCCTCTGTGACAACCAGTGTGGGATTCGATTATCAAATAATCCCGTATTTCATGATCGCTCCCAGCACATAGACATCAGGTAACACTTTATCTGGGATATGGTACAACAAGGAGAAATAAGGCTCCATCAAATTGGGACTCATGTGTAGGTTGTCGATATTCTATCGAAACCCCAGGGAAAGATCAAATTCTTGACTTTCCGAGAATGACTAGGAGTCATGGAAAGACCCCCTCCTGAGGGTCCTGTATGATATAGATATTGAGCTCTGGGAGGGTCCTGTATGATATGGATATTGAGCTCTGGGAGCTCCGGGGGGCATGGGGTACTTCTTGGAGCAATGAGCAACCATAGGGTGAGTGGTTCAACCTTCCCCTAGTGGTTTGCTATGTAGGCAAGATGAGTGGTCCAGCCTTCCCCTAGTGGTTTGCTATGTAAGCAGGATGAGTGGTTCATCCTTTTCTTGCTGAGACACAGTCATAAGGTGAGTGGTTCAGCCTTCCCCTAGTGATATGTTTCGTACATGGTGAGTGGTTCAGCCTTCCCCTGGGATACCCCATGGCGACATATAGGCAGGATGAGTGGTTCATCCTTCTCTTGCTGAGACATCCTACCCATGCAGTTTGGGACTCGTGAGAAGTACCTCTCATTTGGCCAATGAGCAGGGAAATGAGGATAGGGACTATAGTATTATCGAAGGACGCATTGTGTACTACCATACTCCCTATGCTAGGATGATATTGATCTGGGATCAATACGAACTGACTTCAGGTCAATAAGAGTGGTATGAGACACTCTTTATTTGAAGCCGATTTCGGATCAGTAAGAGTGGTATGAGACACTCTCTTTATTTGGAACTGATTTCGGACCAATAAGAGTGGTATGAGACACTCTCTTTATTTGGAACTGGTTTCGGATCAGTAAGAGTGGTATGAGACACTCTCTTTAAATGGTACTGACTTCGGGTCAATAGAGAATGGTATGATACATTCTTGATCACTTCTTCTTCTTCATGGTTCAACAAAGCAGAGCAGTGCAGGGCATTGCATTGATGGCAGAGATAGTACAAGCTGGCAGATGGATTAGTACATGGAGTTCTCCCTAGTTGAGAGGGAGTGTTAAAATTGGCAACTAGGGCCAAACTCCATGTGGATCGTCTTATTTATGGCAGCTGATATTTTTCTTGGATTCCTCTCATCGATAGGTGTAGGATTGGTTTAAATATCATCTGATTCTGACATGTATTCATGGAGATATGAATTTATTTATGTTATTTGACAATTTGTCAAGGTCGGACAGCAACCAAATTACCCCAACTTTCCTCAACGTTGTATTATAAATAGAAGAGGTATTCAAGTCATTTTTAAACACATCTCTTGTGATCTCTCACCACTTGTTTGGGTTTTGGTGGAAGGAGAAATCTAAAGGAGAATATGTTGTCCTAAAGGGAGATCTAGCCTTACCCTAGCCACAGTAAGAAAGACATTTAGCCGCAGATTGAAGGTGCCCTAATCCGCAATCCTGAAGGAGACTAGGATGCAGTCAAGGGAAGACCTATATGCTGCCTACAGAAGCCCTAAAACGCTGTCATAAAGAAGGCCTATTCACTTTTAAGAAAGCCCTAAATCTGCAGTGATATAAAGGCCCGAAACCACAGTCAAATGAAGGGTTAGGTACGGCAAGAGGAAGCACTTGCTTCAGCAAGGAAAGGCCTAATCAGCAAGGTCATTTGAGGACTGTTTCAGGGGTCCGAGTTGCTGATCGGAAGGCCGAGGCCCTTACCGTGGAGGCCGAGGTTAGGAGGACTTGCTGGAGGGTGGACAGTCCTTACGTTGGGCTTGAATCTGCTCTAAAGGAGCAGCATGGGGGGCAGCATTTTATTGGAGGACAGACGCAGCAAGGGAAAGCAATTCTGGGCCAGTTTGATGACCTGTTAGGGACTGTGATTGGTGCCCTAACCAGTCCCAGAATTGCAGCAGTGCAGCGAGAAGTCTATAGCACTTCTATGAGATTCTTTGAGCATTCGGTTGATGATGTTTTGAGGACATTTGCTACAGGAATTGCTATGTGCTAGGCCACAGGCCATAGCACCATAGCAAGGGCTACTTAGGGCTGCCCTTCGTGCCTTAACCAAAATTGCAGGAGCAGGCAATCAGAGGAATGTTGCAGCAGTGTTATATGGAGGACTACTAGATTGATGATTTACCAAAAGGGATATGCTACAGCACTCTTATTGAATGTTGTCAGGGCTGCATCTTGGATCAGTCATCATTAGCAGAATGATGTACTTACTGCTGCTGCTGTCATAAAATCTCAATTGAAGATGATTATAAGAAGAATTGATCAAGGGTTTCCCCACATTGGGGTTTGTCCCCGGCTGGTGCCACATTTTGTGTCTTCTTGCCTTGGCTTGTCTTCTACTGTTTATGTTTATGTTCTATCTGCACTTTACTTTCGTGCTGATGTGATTGCTAATCTGAAGATTGTCATTGGGCTTATATGAAAAATAAAGTAAATTGCTCTAAGCATAGAATATTGTCATTGGGCTTATTTCTGGGTTTTCAGTTCATTGAGCTGTTTCCCTTTTTCAAATATGCCCCTTCATTTACATTTTACGAACCAGTCCAGACAACACCGACAAATATCTGGAATTTTGCATGTTTATCATACTTATAAGGAGAAAAAATGGTGCAGTCAGTGAAACAACCCAACGAAGCAGAAGATTCCTTTCCCTTCTGATTCTCGAAGATCTATACCAGAGCCTTTTCTCATACAAACTACCAACAATTCGATGCTCTGAGCATCAATGGCATTATTTTGCGGAACAAAAATGACACCGCGTTCATCGTTTAATAGCCTCCAAAATTGAAATTACTTGCTACCAAATTACTTAAAACATAGCATTTTCTCTAGTTTTGTCATAAGTCGTGCAATTTTCTGTGTTATAATATAGAATTTCAGTACAGGAATTTCTACAAAACATGTCGAGTAGATGGGAATTTGCCAACGAGATTTCCATAGAGGAGGAAAATAGCTCTGCAATATTCATAGAACAAATAATTCACAAGACAATGCCGCTGCAGCTAATAGACCTGCATATCTGTTCATTACTTGGCGAGGAGCAAGGTTGTTCTACTGCAATATTCCCACTGAAGCTTGTGGACGAAAACAAGAAGATGAGGCAACAATGCGACGAAGAGTTTCAGAGTTCAAATGCAGAAGAAGTTGCCAAGAAGAGTGACATAGAACAACGAAGGAAACCTCCTTTGTTCAATTTGTCAAATTTTTATTCTAAATCTACGCCGCACAATTGAATTTGAATGAATTTACACGGGAGGCGCGGCATAGCCATCGATGGGAGTACTGTCGTGGATGGAATCCTTTGTTTGACGGTGGAGAGAATATCAGCTTGCAGGACAGTAAACAGACAGTGACAACCTGGAGGGATAACAGACGGTTTTGGGAACAACGTAAATAACATGTCCACCGGAGAACAATTGTATATGAAGGTTCGCAAAAGCCAGTAGCCGACGATGAGAGGACTCCGTCCACGAATTAACGATATCTCCCTAAACGAGGGTTTCAAATAATGAAAATGCAGGTAAGAAAATACGTCATGCAACAATTCCTGTGAAAAATTAAACCGGAGAAAGATTTGTGTTCATAAGATCATAGACAAGCCTGGGTTGTGACCGACAATTTTTTTATTTTTTAACCCTAATTCGTCAAATAGAGGTCTGAAACTGCAAATTGAACAAGCAAAAAATGATGCCATGAACGACGCTCAAATGAAATGCCATATCATGGAAAGCCCTCCGACGAGATCATGAATTGAACAAGATTAAAATCATTTGTGGCTCACCTGCCACGTCTGACTCCAACGAGCCGAAAGGAAGCAACTGAACCTTCAGACTCCAGTTTCGCGAAAGGAATGCGAATGCTGAATCCCCAATTTGACGTCCAACTAAATACTCAGAATTTTGCGTCCCGAGAAACCCTGGAGATGGGATGATATGAAGGACACGTTGCATTCAGACCCCACCCTATTTTTATATTACTTCTGGACCCGCCCTATTTTATATTTAAAACTGCCAGTTCGGCCGAAGATCAAATAATTGCGGTGAGCTGTGCGGTTGCGTGTCTAACAGTATTTAGTTTAGGATCCTGCGAAATGAAACATTTTTTGTTTTCAGTTTCCTTTTTTAATGTACGTGTTTGGTCCTTGCAATAAAGTTCAATTTTAACGTGGACATGTTTGACTGGTGATGGAAATCATGCCCCGAACTAATTGCAGATAAGATAATTAAAGTTATTTATAATTTATAAGTAATTTTAATTATATATAAGGGTTGTATTACAGTTTGAGTGGTTTTAATAGTTAAGATTTTGAGTGGTTTTAATGGTTAAGAGTATGTGTTTTTCTAAGAAGTAACAAATTTAAAATGAGGGGTAGAGTATGTATGTCTTCTTAAATTTTATAGTTAAATTGTCAATTAAATTTAATATAAATTATATAAATACTATGTTACAAAATGTTAATTAGTGTAATATAAATTTAAGATTTTTATAACTATTTTTAGTTATATTGTAAAAAAAAAATTGAAAATGTATTTTTAAATACACAAATAGATTCAATGTTTTGAAAAATCTCTTAGTCACTCAGATTATACATAAATAAATCAACACCCAAAATTTAATAAATCACCAAATTTTAAGAAAAAATTAACAAATTTCTACTGAATTTCAAGCAAACCATAACCAAAACTTAAATTTTACTTTAAAAAACAATATGTTGAAATTAGAAAAAATGTACAACTCAAACTTATACTTCCGACAATTTTTTACCTAATTTTATATAATACTAGAGTAGTCATATAAATTAAAACATTTGTTTCAGTTTATAATATGCATCAAAACACTTATTTCATAAAAACTAACTAAATTATAACTTTATATTAAGTTATTATTATCACTATTAATAATAAAAGAATCAATGGTATGCCTTAAAATTGTTTTTGGTTGGCTAAGAGCTAGTCTTCCTCAAAACGTAAGGAAACAAGTCAATGGCCCAATTGGCCTCTAATAGTGAAAGTGCACAAGCAAGTAATTCTAGGTGGTGTGGTTTTCTTTGAATAATAGTGATGACGTCAATGGTAGTGAGTGATGGTTGCCCCCGCTATTGGTTTGACTATTGAATTGTGATAAGTTTTCCCAAGAAGCATCTAATAGTGAAAGTTTTCGCTCACTATTGGTTTGACCATTGAATTGTGATAAGTTTTCCCACCATTCAAAAAAAAAAAAAAAAAATTGCCCTCACTATTGGTTTGACCATTGAATTGTGATAAGTTTTCCCACCATTAAAAAAATAGAAAACGAAAAGAAAAAAAAGAAGTTAAACATATAAATGTATAAAAAATGTGGAATAAGATTTCTTAACCATGGACATTTAGTGGCATTTCACTATGGAGATTCTTAATCTGTAAATAGGCTATGTTATATACCATGGGTCAATGCCATGATTTTTCAATACCACATGCTCAAGGAGATTCTTAATCTGTAAATAGGTTATGTTATATACCATGGGTCAATACCATGATTTTTCAATACCACATGCTCAAAAAAGCATAACTCACTTGAAATGATACTTGTTTATATAGCATTTTTTAATTAATCAATTTAATTAAAGGGAAAAAAGGGCATAACTATAATTTCAACCAAATATTCTTGGAGGATAAATTCCTACCATCAACTTAATAATCAAATTAAATTTCTAAAAACTATATTTTAAAATAGACATACCTAGAACCTAATTAATTTAATAAATATATTAAAACACAAAGATAAAATTGATTGTAAACATAGAAATATAGAGAAAATGAATTGAGTGTAAATAGACAACCTAGGTCCATCTTAAGAGGGACTAAATTTCTTGAGGTGAAAACCTTTTCTCAATTGTTGCACACAAAGAGAGGTTTGCACCTCCAGAAA
This sequence comes from Pinus taeda, assembly GCA_000404065.3. Classification (NCBI taxonomy): domain Eukaryota; kingdom Viridiplantae; phylum Streptophyta; class Pinopsida; order Pinales; family Pinaceae; genus Pinus; species Pinus taeda. The sequence continues at coordinate 111,222 of APFE031092972.1, forward strand.
TTTGATCCTTGGGCACTTGATAGATCCAGATTTAAGATGGATATAGATTGATTTAAATTATCTAAAACATTGTAACTTTGTTTTAAATTTAAATTATTTTTCATTTTTTTCATATTTTCTTATAATGGATTAGGATTTACAAATGTGAATATTTTGAGATAAAGTATACACCCATATTCTGCACTCATATTTCTAGTAATGATCTAAATTATTTTTCATTTAAAATTTTATTATCCTTTAATATTTGTGTTTACCTTAAACAAAAACACACACACACACATATATGTGTTTACCTTAAACAAAAACATGCACACACACACTGTTGAAAATAGCAACAAGAAATGTTAAATATAGAAGTGCTAAAAATAGCATTATTATAAATAGCATTTCGGGATACATTCCAATTTTAGTTAGTCCATGAACTAAAATTGAGAAGTAAAATTCGAATTTGATCTTAGCAGTTGTTTGAAAAATAATTAATTAATTCATCTTGAGTTAATTAGTTGGAGAAAATCAAACATGAAGTCTATGTGAAAACATGCAATAGTTTTCCCTTTGATTGAGGAAGTTATCCCTTAATTAAAGTGATCAAGATGAGTTGTACTTTGAGCTGTAATTAGTTAGCTTAGTTAACTAAGTTAAGTCCAGTTAGATGAGTTCCAACAGTTTGTGGAACTGATTGTGAGTTCAGCTAGTTAATGCATGCTTCATGTAACTACTGCGCTTCAGATAACTGAATATTCTCTCATAAATAACTCATGCATGTTAGTTCAGTCAGAGACCCAGTTGAGATCAGATGATGGGACAGTGTACTATCAGTTGTAGGAATATTCCATTAAGGATATCTCTTGCATGCAGAAGGAATTCGTTCCTTGGAGATTGTGCAGCTACTTCTGAGTTTGGTGAGTTGTGTGAGAGGGGAATTCACACAAGTGGCAGCTAGAGGACCCAAGAGAAACTGCGCAAGGAAATAGGAGGCTTGGAGGACTGAGGGAAGGCATATGTTGTGTCTATTCAGTCTATGAGCAGCATTGAGGGATTGTACTAAGAGCGAGATAGCTTGTGAGCTAAAGCTTTGTGTAATCCAGAGATATTTCCACTTGTATGATAATACAGAGAGCGAATTTTTAGTTGAGGCTTTCCCCAGAGTATTCTTCTGTGTTCATGTGTGATTGATTTCTCATTCTCTGTTATATGTGTTCTAATTGATCTTGCTCAAAACTGATTAAGCTTCCGCAAGCTTGTTTGTAGAAGTAGATCAAGTATTTTGCTTTAGTATATTGCATTATCTGGTGATCTACAGTGAGAATTTCTACATGGTATCAGATCAAAGGTGATCAAAGCGAAGAACAATATACAAAGAAGGGAGAAGTTCGAATTTTGAAGTTCCTAATTATAGAATTCGAATTCTTATCACATCTCAAATTTCACCAATGGCGTTCAACGGTTTGAGACTCGAGTATGCCCTTGATGGCAACTCGAATTATATAGCCTGGAAGGATCACATGGATACAGTATTAGAGGACAACAGTTTGAAGGACTTCATTGGCCAAGAAGTCCCCAAGCCAACAGCTGGTAATGCCCAAGAATTGGCGGAATGGAAGAAATGTGTGGCTAGAGCGAGGAGGATTCTTCTAGAGGGAGTTTGAGACCACATAGTCTCGAGTCTCCATGGTAAGGGGACATCGTTTTCAATGTGGAAAACATTGAAGGATCTATATCAGAACAACAACGATCAGAGGAAGTTGGCGCTGAAAGACAAGCTTCGAAAAATCAAGTGTGAAAAGGTCGACATGATCTCTGCATATCTGAACAAGCTCACCACCTGTAGGGATGAGCTTGGAAGTGTAGGGATCACGACAGCCAATGATGACATGGTGAGTCTTTCTCTCCTTGGTCTTCCTAAGAGCTGGCATAGCTACCAAGACTCGGTAAATGGAAGAGAGAAACTGCCAAATTGGTAACGACTTTGGTCGGATCTGATGCAGGAGGAGATAAGAAGAAGCATTAGAGATGGATCTTCATCAAAGCAAGATGATGAATAAAATCTAGCCTTAGCGAGTAAGGCAAGGAAAGGGAAAGGGAAGGCGTCCCATTCCAAATCGAGTTCTTCCCATGGTGGGAAGAAAATTGACAAATTGAAAGTGAGATGCTTTCATTATCATGAGGTGGGCCATTATGCTACGAATTGTCCACGGAAGAAATCCAAGGAGGGATCCTTGAAGGGATCAGATGGTGAGGCACTGGTGTCACTGTTCAAATTGGATTTCACCCTCATCGCATGTATGGTTTCATCGATGGTGGGGTGTGTTTGGTACCTAGACAGTGGAGCTTCATTCCACATGACCGGCGACAAGAATCTTTTCAGTATCTTGGAGGAGAAGGACCTCCAGATGCACATCAAAATGGGTGATGATGGAAAGTATCGTGTTTCAGGTGAAGGTACGGTTGTGTTTCAGAGGGAGCATGGAGCTCCTCTCACCCTGACTGATGTAAAGTATGTGCCTGGTCTGAAGAAGAATCTTGTATTCGTCGCTATGCTAGAAGACAAAGACTATGATGTAGTCTTTAGCAAAGGAAAGGCATTCCTAAGGCATATCGGCACTAGACATACCAAGAGGATTGGGATTTGAGTTAAGAATCTCTACAAGCTGGAGGTAGATGATTGTGCTGCATTGAGTTCCAAAGTAGAGTTGGTGCAGAGCTAAGATGTTGGCGAGTTATGGCACAGAAGATTGGGCCACTTGCACCATGGGGCCTTGAAGATCATGCAGCAAATTTCTACCGGACTTCCTAAGGGAAAACTAGAGCAAGTGGATACACGCAAAGGTTGTACCTTGGGTAAGTATGCAAAATAAGATCGAGATAGTAGAGTTGGAGCAATCCTGGAGCGAGTTCATACAGATGTGTGTGGACCATTCTCTATAGCCTCCACCGTTAAACAAAGGTACTATGTTATTTTTATTGATGATTTTTCTCGTAGATGTTGGATCTACTTCATGCAAAAGAAGGAGCAAACCTTCTCAAGGTTTTGTGAGTTCAAATCCTTGGTTGAGAAGGAATCTAGAAAAAAAAAAAGGGCCTTGCGAAGTGACAATGATGGAGAGTATGTCTCCCAAAAGTTTAAGGACTTTTGTGCAACAAAAGGAATTAAATGGAAGTTGACGGCACCCCATAACCCACAGCAGAATGGGGTGGCCGAAAAGAAGAACAGATCGATTGTGGGAGCAGCTCGGGCAATGTTGCATGACCAAAGCCTACCACTTCATTTGTGGGTTGAGGCATGCAATACAGTAGTATACTTGCAGAATAGAAGCCCGCATCGTATACTGGGAATGAAGACACTAGTGGAGGCTTTTTCCAGGAAGAGACCAGATGTGAGTAACTTCAGGATCTTTGGATCATCGATTTATTGCCATGTGACCAAAGATGCCTGAAAGAAGCTAGATCCAACATCTGAGTTGGGGATACTTGTGGGGTACACCAATACACCCCACAACTATCGAGTGTTCTTGCCTACCAGTCAGAGGACATTGGTATGCAGAGATCTGAAGTTCGATGAGCAAAAAGCCATGCAAGTATCCCTTGAGAGGGAGCTCAAGTTGCATGTAAAGGAGGAGGAGCCTCAGACTGATGCAGAGCAGCCACATGCAAAGGATCTAGGAGTGGAGACATCCACTCATGTAGAGTCTTCCAGAGATGGGTGGAAATGCTCAAGGGAAGCTGACAGATTGGTGATGGATGCAAGAGAGAATGTGGGACAACCATCCTCTCAGCGCAGACAGAGGAGATCACCCGAGCGGTACACTGGTTACATGGCCCTGGTTGGGGGGTGTGTAGAGATCAAACATTCTTTCTTCGAGGAAGCAATTCAACAACTAGTCTGGGTTGATGATATGGTAGAGGAGTACGACTCCATCATTCGGAACAGTGTTTGGGATGTTGTCCCAAGACTAGAGGACAAGTCAGTGGTTAGTTCCCGATGGCTTTACAAGGTAAAGCAAGCAACTGATGGGAGTGTTGAGAAACATAAGGCAAAATTTGTTGCCCGTGGTTTCTCACAGGTCGAGGGAATCGACTATGATGAGACTTTTGCTCCTGTAGCAAGGTACTCATCTATCAGATCGATGTTGGCACTATCAGTTCAAATGGATGTGAAGACTGTGTTCCTCGATGGCAAGATTGAGGAAGAGGTGTACATTGAGTAGCCAGAAGGATTTGAGACCTTCGATTGCGAGTCGCGTGTGTGCCGACTCAAGAAAGCTTTGTAAGGGGCTGAAGCAAGCACCTCGTGCTTGGTACACCAGGATTGACATCTATTTCACCAGGTTGGGCTTCAAAAAGAGTGAAGCGAATGCGAACCTTTACCACATCATGGTAGAAGGTAATCCATTGATCATTGTTCTTTATGTTGATGATTTGATATTGACATGTGATGATCAGTTGATTAAGTCTTGCAAGGAGGACCTTGCAAGAGAGTTCGAGATGAAATACATGGGTCTTATGCACTACTTTCTAGGCATGGAAGTGTGGCAGAAGGATGGGGAAGTGTTTGTGTCTTAAGGCAAGTATGCCAATGAGATACTTAGGAGATTCAACATGGAGAAGAGCAAGCCCATACAGACTCCTCTAGCAGGCAACTAGAGGAAGGACGGTGCTACTTCAGGTGAGGTAGTAATTGCTACTGTTTATCGGCAACTTGTGGGTTCATTAGTGTATCTAGTGAACACACGACCAGATTTGTGCTTTGCGGTGAACCAACTAAGTCAAGCTATGGTTCAACCTACCAAGCAGCAAATGGAAGGCAGCAAAGCATGTGCTAAGATACCTCAGAGGCACATCTCAGTATGGATTATGGTACAAACAGACAGAGGGAGTGAAGCTTCATGGCTTCACAGATGCAGAGTGGGTAGGGAGTCCATCAGACTGGAAGAGCACTTCAAGAGGAATTTTCAACCTTGGTTCAACTCCAATTTCTTGGTACAACAGGAAACAGAGGTCAGTTGCCCTTAGCTCAGCAGAGGCTAAATACATGGCTGCCAGTCAGGCAGCATGTGAGGCCATTTGGATGCGGAAAATTCTAGTTGGATTGTTTGGTCAGAGGATGGATCCAACTGTGATCTATTGCGATAATCAGAGTTGTATCAAACTCTATGAGAATCCAGTATTTCATGACAGCTCCAAGCACATCGATATCTGGTATCATCATCTTCGAGACTGTGTGGTGAAGAGGATCATGTTGTTGTTGTATGTTTCAGCTGAGGAGCAGGATGCAGATATTTTGACTAAGGCATTTTCAAAATGCAATTTCGAGTTCCACAGAGACAAGATTGGGGTGACAGATAATCCCTTTCAGAGGGAGTGTTGAAAATAGCAACAAAAAATGCTAAATATAGAAGTGATAAAAATAACATTGTTATAAGTAGCATTTCGGGGTACATTCCAATTTTAGTTAGTCCCTGAACTAAAATTGAGAATTAAAATTTGAATTTGATCTTAGCAGTTGTTTGAAAAATAATTAATTAATTCATCTTGAGTTAATTAGTTGGAGAAAAACAAACATGAAGTCTATGTGAAGACATGCAATAGTTTTCCCTTTGATTGAGGAAGTTATCCCTTAATGAAAGTGGTCAGTATGAGTTGTACTTTGAGTTGTAATTAGTTAGCTCAGTTAAATGAGTTAAGTCCAGTTAAATTAGTTCCAACAGTTTTTGGAACTGATTGTGAGTTCAGTTAGTTAATGCATGCATGCATGTAACTATTGCACTTCAGATAATTGAATATTCTCTCATAAATGACTCATGCATGTCAGTTTAGTTAGAGACTCGGTTGAGATCAGATGATGGGACAATGTACTATCAGTTGCAGGAATATTCCATTGAGGATATCTCTTGCATGCAGAACGAATTCATTCCTTGGAGATTGTGCAGTTACTTCTGAGTTTGGTGAGTTGTGTGAGAGGGGAATTCACACAGGTGGCAGCTAGAGGACCCAGGAGAAACTATGCAAGGAAATAGGAGGCTTGGAGGACTAAGGGAAGGCATATGTTGTGTCTATTCAGTCTATGAGCAGCGTTGAGGGATTATACTGAGAGTTGGATAGCTTGTGAGCTAAAGCTTTGTGTAATCTGGAGATATTTCCACTTGTATGATAATACAGAGATCGAGGTTTTTAGCTGAGGCTTTCCCCAAAGTATTCTTCTGTGTTCATGTGTGATTGATTTCTCATTCTATGTTATATGTGTTCTAATTGATCTTGCTCAAAATCGATTAAGCTTCCGCAAGTTTGTTTGTAGAAGTAGATCAAGTATTTTGCTTTAGTATATTGTATTATCTAGTGATCTACAGTGATAATTTCCACACACACACACACAGACATATATATGAAATACTTATTAAATAATACTTGTATAAAATTTACCTCACACAAAAACATTTCAACTATGATATCAACTTAATTAATTTATATATAAGAAATATTTATTGTTTTGTACTTGGATAAAATTTAATTCACACAATTCTAAGGGGTCTTGGATAGACGGTGATCGGGTGCTCTGTTAAGACACTCATTGTTGTGAAGTCATCGGTTCAATTCCCCGCCCCAATCGGGGTGATAGATTGGACATGATGAAGATGTAGTCCTGCAAAGCTTACAAAAAAGAAAAGAAAAAAATACTTCACACAAAAATTTAACTATGATATAAATTTACATAATTTATATATCTGAAATATTAATTAATTTTCAGTTGAATAAATTTACTTCACACAAAAACATTTTAACTATGATATCCCCTCATTCTACAATCCAGTATGAGGGGATGTGTAATTTTGTATATTCGTACATGCCCCTTCAAAATAAAAATAGAAATTAAGTTTTTATGGTTAAAATTTTTAATTGGTCTTGTTACTGCTCAAACTAGTAGGGGTCATAAAAGGGATTCCTAAAGGGCAACTACTAGATCCAAGGGCAACGATGGAGGCTTAGCCTACTGTCACCTTAGTCAAGACTCCCTACTCTTTACGGACTTCCACTAATGGGAGGAGACTCGGTATATATTAGAAGGTCACTTGACAAGGATAAGTCAACCAATAGATATGAAGTGACCCTTATAATCCTTTTCCTATAAGGGGTTTCAAGAATAGAGCTTTCTTCCTTATCAAGCAAGGTATGAAGATTTCTAAGAGAAGGGGGTGAGGACTTGAGGGTTGGGTTCAAAGGAATATGCCTTGTGAAGGAGTTTCCCAATCCTAAAATCCTTCTTGAACTTGACTTCCCGAATGGTTCTTAAAGATTTGACTTTTCAAAGGTGCAAGACCAAGTGGACCCAACCTAGGTTAAGGGGGAATAATTTAGCAACCGATGATGTTATTAACCCATACAAGGAGGGGGAAAGGATCAAAGAAATATTTTTTTTACTTAAATGTGTTCAATTGATCCTATGAGGCACTAGCCTTGGGGATGTTAGGGAAAAGTTTGATCTCGAATCTAGGGCTTGGCTTATATCACAACTCCACTGTCAGAATGGCTTCAAAATTGGAAGAGACCTTGAGGACACACCAACGCAAGAGAGGCTAGGAGATCAAATTTTTTGGAGGGCTACTTTGTCGGGAAAGTGATGCCTTAGGTGACCCAACTTGGCTAGACCTAGAAGAAGGTGAAAAAGATTTTATTTTCGAGTGACCACCTCTTGGTAGATCCGTGCCTTAGTCTTGGGAGAATGTAGTCTAGGATAAATATGAATGAGGACCTTGTTCCTTAATCAATGAGGCCATGAGACTACTTTGCTTGTCTTCTAGGGCAAGGGGAAGCAACTTTACAACTTTATACTTCAACTTGCAAAAGGTGATGGCTCATCAAGATGAATTCATTGATAGAATTATCTGTAGTAAGTTTTATTCAAAATTACATGGCCCATACATTTAGAGATGCTATATAGAGACAAAATTTCACAACTTAAGCAGTAAATGCATGCAACAATTAGCCCTAAAAATAACAAAATTCTCAATCCAGTGTACATGACAAAGTAAAATACAAATAACATTAAAAGGATGTAGTTCATGTAATAAAACTTATCCAATCATCCACAATTTGGCAATAGAGAAACTCCAACATAATATCAACCAAATTCAAACATCAAAATTCATCTATAAAGCTTCAATTCATCCTCTGAGAAAAAGTGTGAAATTCTCAAGAGAGAAAAGAGATCTAAACCAAAGTGACGATGAGCAAATGAACTCATCTCACTTGTATTTATACACTAATGAGGAGTTCGAATTAGTCTCCTAGGCCTACATAAGCCCCAAAAATAAAATAATGTGCTAATAACCTAACTTTTGGTGACAAACCTATGAAACTAGCTCACAAATGAAATAATTAGCCTCTTAAGAGGTCAAATGATAAATAATACATGTTGTAGGGCCCTCTGAGAGGCCTAATGAGGTCCATATGTGCCATAATAAAGAATAGGACCCTCAAAATTGATGGACTAGGGGTTGACCCCTTATTCTCCAAACAATAAACTTGTGGTGCTCCTAGTGGGTGTGGGGGCACAATAATAACCTCACGGGTCTCGAAATGAGTCGAAGATGCATGTAGGTCATTTGCAAGGACTATGATGATGGTGTAGGTGATGCTACATCATCCTACAAGTCTTGGGTCAGCTTCCAAGTGCATGGTACATATGTGGGGTTGGCTGGGTAGAGGTCAACCAGGTGCATCTTCCTCATCCAACAGGTGAATCTCAAGCAATCTCTAAACATCCTCGGGTATCCATGGAGTGTTGTCTATTGTTGTGGAGGCCCACGGCTCTTAACACACACCCTACAGGTACCAATGTATCCCTTTGGAGGGTTAGGACCTTATATAGGAAGACCAAACCCAAGATGGAGACCATCTGCAATCCTGCATAAGATCCAATGTGTCCCATTTGCTACCAATGGGTTTCCTTCCAGCCGACAACTCCACCAGATCCCAAGCCTCATCTTTGTGCAAAGATGCCATTTCATTAACTATGGCCTCTTTCCGGAGTTTTCCATCCTCTAAATCTAGTGCTTCCTTCACAATTCTGGGATCATCATCAGTAATAGATAAAGCAAAATCTAAATAGAAAGCAGATGGACTATACCTTTCTAGTTGCCTTCTTTCTCGAACTGATCTTCTCACACTCGGAGTTTGTGGCTCTTCATCTTCTGATTCCTCCTCTGTTGTAGAGTCTGATTCTTCCTCCTTTAGTTCAAACTCTATCTTCACAGGTTCCTTTGGTTGGACTTCATGTTTAATAACATCTTTCACCTCTCTGAACACCACATCTCGAGTGTACACAACCTTCCTTGTTACTGGTTCCAAAGCTTATAACCCTTTAAACCATCCTTATACCCAATAAAGATGCACTTTTCAGATTTACTATCCAACTTGGTTTGTTTCTCCTTTGGAACATGTACATATGCATCACATCCAAATACCCTCAGATGTGAAAGGGAAGGTTTCTTACCAGTCCATACCTCTTATGGAGTCTTATCCTCCAACACTGATGAAGGTGATCTGTTGACCAGGTAACATGTTGTCTCCACGCCTCTGCCCGGAATTCCTGTCCTAACCCGGCACCACTGAGCATGCTTCTTGCCCTTTCTACCAACTTCTTGTTCATTCTTTCTACAACTCCATTTTGCTCAGGTGTGTATGGAGTAGTCTTCTGCCATGCTATACCACACTTCTTACAGAATTCTTCAAATTCATTAATGCAAAACTCTCCACTGTTATCTGTCCTCAACACCTTTATCTTCTTCTTTGTCTGGTTTTCCACTAGAGCCTTAAATTCTTTAAACCTGTCGAAGACTTCAGGTTTCTTCTTAAGGAAATTTATCCATGTATTCCTTGAGAAGTCATCTATAAAGGATACATAGTACACAGACTTACCTAGTGATGGAACCTTCACAGGTCCAAACACATCACTGTGCACAAGCTCTAATATCTGTTTCGCCCTCTTACCACTAAAGGGGAAACTCACTCGATTCTGCTTCCCATATACACAATTTTCACAGAAATCAAAATCCAGAGAGCTATTACTCATACCTTCTACCATACCTTTACCATGAAGTATTTGAAGGTCCTTCTCTCCAATATGTCCAAGCCTTTAATGCCACAACATGGTCTTCTCTCCAAAGACCACTAGATTTTCTGCTCCACTTTCAGGAACCACGTAACTGTTGCACCCATCAACAATAGTGCTACCTTGCAGCTTGTACAGTGTTCCAATCCAAACTCCCCGCATCAATGCCAGTGCTTCCTAAACCATCTTGTAGGTATCATTCTCAAACATTGTTTTTACACCTGCGTCATCCAGCTTGCTGACAGAAATCAAATTTTTGGCCAATGCAGGAATATGTAGAACACCCGGAAGTGTTCTAACCCTTCCACCTTGCAACTTCAACTTTACTTTTCCGCGACCAACGATTCTAGCCTTCCTATCATCCCATAAGAAGACATCACCACCATTGTATTTCTCATACTTGCAAAACCACTCTCTATGGGGAGTGAAGTGAAAGGATGCACCCGAGTCAATCAATCATGCCTCATGATCTACATCTATACTTGAAGAAGCCAAGTACACATCCCCACCTTCATCTGAGGTGGTTTTCGCCTCTGCAAAAGGAGCATCATCAGATCCCTTTCCTTTGACAAGATCTTTAGATTTACAGTCCCTTTTGTAGTGCTCTTCCTTTCCGCATTTCCAGCACACCACCTTTACAAGTTTTCCTGGAGATTTAGATCTCCCACTCGATGACTTATTTTTGTTTCTGTTCTGGGACCGTCCTCGTAAAGACAAGGCGTCACCATTCTGGCTCTCCATATTTTTTATGTTTCATCTCCTCCGTCAACAAGGATGAGACTATTTCATCACAGTGCAAGGCAATTGCATTACTACCTATTGCAATAACCAGACTATCCCACGAATCTGATAGAGAACACAACAGACTGATGCACTTATCTTCATCTGAAATTTTAATATCAATAGATGATAATTGACTTACCACAGTATTAAATGCGTTCAAATGCTCTATCACCAAGTCTCCATCTTTCATCCTCAGGTTATATAGCTTTTTCCGTAGGAGCAATTTATTTCCTAGAGACTTAGATAGCTATAAAGTCCCTAACTTGTCCCACAAAGCCTTCATCATAGCTTCCCCTAATACATTCTACAATACTAAATCTGAGACACACAATCGTATTGTGCTCTTTGCCTTTTGATCCAACTTCTTCCATTCTTCATTGGACACTCCCATTGGTTTTGTTCCTGGATCTATTGCGATCCACTGATCTTTATCCACCAATAGATCTTCCATCTTGAGCTTCCATAACTCAAAACTCTTACCATTAAATTTCTTGATCTCTATCTTTCCACCGTTCACCATCTTCTTTCACCACTAGAATCGATCTCGCAGATCTCCCACTGAATAGGGTCTACCACAGGCCCAAGCGAAACCCCTTAGCAACAAAGGCGTCCCCTTGAAGCCAAAACAACTCTGATACCAAATGTAGGTTTTAACCCCGTACAAAAATTACTTGCATACGAATTCTAAAACATAGAAAATGAAAAATGCGATATCATAACACATAAAGCACATATACATAAAGATTTTCCCATGGATCCCAAAACGAGGACTACCAACTTGATATTTCATTATGTTCCTTTCAATTTTACAATACATATTTATACATGCTGAAGCATCCAATACCATGGACCAAAAACCATCGCGTCCAAAACCATGGACTGAAAACCATTGTGTCCAAAACCATGTGCGAAAAACATGCACAAAACCATAGGTAGGTTCGCCCAACCTAATATAGGGTCCAAAACCAAAAATTTTCGGGGCGCTACCCCGGACCCCATAGAGTGGGGTTACCTGCACCCCTCAAACTCCCTATGACTCCGCTCACTACGCAATCGATGCAACAAAGGGGGGGCTCTGCCCCCCTTCTAACCTCCCAGTTAACTACGTGGGCTAGTTGTGGAAAGAATATAACACAACCTAACAGGCTTTTGCCCACGTGCTAAATGTGTTTGTCCTGACCATCTTCTGAATTTTGTGGTACATTTCCCTGTTCAATGTGGCCAATTATGCTTTTACTTCTTTTTTTTGCATCAACCTCTGGGGCATCATTCCAAGCCTAACCCAAGGTGTGGGAAAGGGGAAGGGGATAGCTAGCCCTATGTGGACCTAGGTGGGAGAAATGATGAATGGGATAATAACAGTGGAAATGAGGAAATATATGCGGATGGAGGGAGCAGGACCACGCAACCAAAATTAGGGTTTCTTGTGAAATACGATCCCTAAAGCCAAATGGTTAGTGAAAAGAGATCACATGGGCATAAAACCCAAGGTTAACATCCAAAAGGGGTCTAGGAGACAAAAGCATAGACCTAGCCCACTCTTTTCGTTGGATCCCCTCATTAATCCATGCCTAGAAATGTCCATGATAAGCAAACTACAATACTTGATTCCCAAATGAAAAGGCATAACTTTAGGTTCGGAAGGCTCAACTTCAAGAATACAATCATGGCAGATGAGTGAGGGACCACATGGTTGGATCAGGTGGCGGAGAAATGGCACAATGAGCTAGTTGGTGGCTACAAGGGGTTGTTGGCTATTAGTTGAGGACTGTCTTGGAATTTTTCTTTCTCCTAAGGATATCACCCACAAAATGTTGGGTAACATTTGGCTCTAATTGGGACATGATCTCTCGAAGAAGTGGACGAAGCTACTCAAACAAGAGGTCATGAGAACTCCAACAATCTCTTGGTCACTGTAGACCTGTTACCTGCACATATAATAGATGAAGAACATGGGGCATCATGCTTTTGTGGTGTCTCATGATCGCACATGCTTAATGTTAGGCCATAAAATAAGTAGAAAAATAAAATATGCAAAGATGCATCTATCTACCATGATAAATATCATATGATGTTAGCTCTAATGCAAAATCATCATGCAATGCAACCTACTCTACCAAGCATATGATACAATGTCAAGTGGCCTCGGGATAATACTCCTTTAAGAGTTATCCATTTATGGGGAGTGTTGAGCCTCAAACCTGCACCTTCCTATACACCCTCTCAGCCTTCTTTTTCCACTTACTTCATCCACCCAGTTGTTAAATCATTGTATTATAGTCTAAAAAGAACTTTTTATATGGTTTTCTGACTATGCTTATGACTGTTGTTTGGTTTAGTTTTTTTGTTCATGCAGCTGTGGAAACTTGTCAGTTTCCACAGCCAGCACAGGTTTCCGCAGCCAGCACAGGATTCCGCAGCTATTTTGTTAAAAGCTGTGCTACAGGTGTCCTATGAAGAAACGGCTACATGGGCAAGCTTCCAGGTGACGGATACATGGAACGTGTCCCTTCAAATCAGCCAAATCATCCATGGAAGGTCACGGTCAACGAAGGTCAAAGACAAAGCCAACCAAGGAGTTCAGCGGTGCCACGTCTCTATTTTGAGCACGTGAACGTTACGTGGCACAGTCCTCAGCTCACGAAGACACCGGCACACCTGGAGATCATTCCCGTAACTTGAATCCAATAGCTACCACTCTAGAGATTTAATAGACATGATGACAGTTACGCTAGATCTCGACTGAAGGGATCTACGTGTCTTTGGCAACACAGTCAATAGCGTAGGAGTTAGTTAGTTAGTTTTAGCATTTTGCCATTATAAATAACGCGTCGATGAACGCTGTAAAGGAGCTTTTTGGGATATGTGAATTATGAACTGATGTGTTATCACCCCACTGTTTATATATGTTGCTGTTTTAATATATGAGAAGACTTTTCTGAGTTTATTAGTGTGACTATTCGTTGACTGGATGAAGTGGCAGAGGGCCCCTGCGTGCTGAAGCCTTGTAAAGTTTCCATTTGGTTTTATTATGTTTTTGATTTTATAATCATTAGCTTGTACATAGCACACTGTTTGATGTTTCTTAACTCGCTGTTGTTTATATTTTCACCTCCGTTTTCTTATAGCCGTCAACTGATCAGTGCTTTTCTGCAGGTTTTCTTAAGCAGCCCGGGAAAATTTTCATCTTTTTGATAACTATTGACATATGAGATCATCTTGTCCTTCCTACTAACTTTCATTTTCTGAAGTTTAATTTCAGCACTGCCTTTTCCAAGTTGTGATTTGCTTACTTATTTTTCTGTTATTTAGATATCATACTGCTCACCAGTTTATGGTTTCTTTCTATAGTCAAGTGACTCTATTAGCAAGAAATCAGAATATTACTAACTGTAGTGTGATTTAGTTATCATATTGCTTAAACTCATTCATGATTGCTTCCCACAAGGTAGATTGAGCTGAAGGGTAAAGGATCAGAAGAGTTGAAGTAGTGTGATTAGTTTCCTTTCTGCAATTTAATTTCTTGCAATTTAGTTATCATATTGCTTAAACTTATTCATGGTTGCTTCCCACAAGGTAGATTGAGCTGAAGGGTAAAGGACCAGAAGAGTTCAAGTAGTGTGACTAGTTTCTTTTATGCAATTTAATTTCTTGCCATTTAGATATCATATTGCTTGACTTGTTCATGATTGCTTCCCACAAGGTAGATTGAGCTGAAGGGTAAAGGATCTGAAGAGTTTAAGTAGTGTGAATTAGTTGCTTTTCTTTTAGTTTGAGTTTCTTTTAGTTTTTACTTTCTTTTCATTCAGCAACAAGGATATTGGGCCATTGTCATTAGTTCATTGTTTGATGCATTTACTTCCTCTTAAGAATTGATTTCAGTTTAGTTGTTTTAAAGCTTTCTTTTTGAGCACTTTCAAGTTTGAGAAAATCACTGTAGAAACCATCACCATCTATACTCCATACTTCACTTTCATCCTCGCCATCACACATTAGGGAAAGATAAATCCAAAAACAAACTAAAAACTCAAAAACGACAAAAGACTAAGGAAATGGTTATCTAGTACATATAGTACACTTCACTTCGTCGGTTTACGAACCCCAGATTGACATTTTAATTAGCAATTTAGATCACAGTAAATTGACCAAACAGAGAGGGGAACAGACTCTCCATCTAGAGTTTCTAAATGGTATGAGTTTGTTCTTGCCACATCACTTATCTTGAATGGACCTATCCAAAGGTTGTCCCATTTCTTGTGCATATTGGATTTTTCTCTTCTTTTGTCCCATAAGAGTAATAGATCACTGGGTTTGAATGCTTTGTGTTGGCTATGTTTAAAGGTGGCTTTCATTTTATCATGACTATGGTAAATTTGGTCAAAATCTTTCCTTATATTTTCATCATTTTCAATTATTTGATCGATTCGGGATTGTACGGCATCTTGTTGATCGAGGAAAGCTTTCAGGCATTCAAGTATGGGTAATTGCATTTGGATAGGTAACTTGGCCTCAGAACCATAGACTAATTGGAATGGGCTAAAACTAGTAGAATCCTTTACCGTTATTCAGTCAGCCCATAAGGCATACTTGATCTTACTATCCCAATCCTTTTTATTGTTGCCAATAGCTCTTTTGATAATTTTTATGAGGTTCGTATTGCTTGACTCAACCTACCCATTGCATTGAGGGTAATAATTAGAAGAGTGTGATAAGATTATGTCGTACTTGTTACACAGGGATGTCAGAGCCATGGAGTCAAAAGTTTGGCATTATCAGTGACATTCTTAGCGGGAACACCAAACTTGGTAACAATTTTATTTGCAAGGAAATCCATAATCAGCTGGTCAGTTTCCTTCTTGGTTGGTATCGCTTAAACCCACTTGGTGAAATAATCAGTCGCAGTGAGGATCCATCTATGCCCATTGCCAAAATTGTCTTTGAATTCACCGATAAAATCTAAACCACACTGTTGGAATGGTGCATTGATAACAATGATTTTCAATGGCATAACTAAAGGGTGTTGCTTCTGAGTGAATAGTTGGCAAGGTTGGCATTGTTTTAAGAAGTTGAGGGTGTTAGCAAAAATCATGGGCCATTAATAACATGCCCTCAAAATCTTATGAGTAGTGGTTCGGGCCGCATAATGTCCACCGCAAAAACCAGCATGGAATTCATTCATCACTTTTTCAGACTCTTCCTTGCCAACGCATTGGAGGATCAACCCATCAGGACTCATCCATCCACGACCATCTCGAGTTAAGAGAAACTTAGATTCTTGCATTCTCAAAGCTCTTCTCTTGTGATCAACTAGGTGGGGCGAGGGGGGGGGGCAGATAAATTGTGTAAATAATAAACAATGTTTATGTACTAATCATAGTTTTCGAGCTCAGTGGATGTAGCACATAAATGCTCCTCCTCTCCTTCTTTAATGGCTTTGTTGTTACTTTCGATAAGCATTTCAGCCAAGCCTTGTCCCTTGATGACCTTCTAAGGGCGGATATCAAGGTCATATTCTTGGATTTTGGACAACCATTTCCCCCTAGACCCGAGACAATTAGATTGTGATAGCATGTCCCTCACGGCGGGGTAAGGGACATATGCATATATATTGTTGTACCCTACATAAGTCCTAAAGTACTTAAGGGATTTGAGAAGAGCATATGCTTGTTTTACAGTGATATTGTTTCTTGTCTCAGCATCCCTAAGAGGCTTACTCATGAAGGCCACAGGTCTCCCCCCTCCTTCATCATCCTTTTGCATGAGGATGTCAGCGATAGTGTCCTTGGATGCGAAGGTGTTTATGATAAAATCCTTGGTGTAATCGAGGCTGATGAGGATGGGAGCAAAGGAAATTCTTTCCTTAATTTATTCGAAGGCCCTATTTGTCGTTTGGTTTCATAAGTAACGAGTATCCTTCTTTAGGAGGTCATTCATAGGTTTGATGATTTCAACAAAATTTGGCACAAATCTTCTTACAAAGTTTTTTTTGCTGAAAAAGGATCTTAAAGCGCTTTGATCCTTAGAAGGGGGAATGCTTTTGATGGCTTGAAGTTTTTCAAGCTCAATGCTAGTCCGATCCTTAGAGACCACGTGCTCTAATAGTTTACCTTTGTCAACATTGAATATTGACTCCTTAGGATTTAGGGAGATGTTGTATTGCCAACATTTCTCAAATACCTTTCTCAAGTGCTTGCAATCATCATTTCTTTGTTTAGAGGTGTCAATCAAATAATCTTGATAGATTCCCATGATCTTTCCAATGAGGTCTCTAAAATCAAAATCCGTGGGTCTTTGGAAGGTAGATCCAACATTGAGGAGGCCAAACGACATCCTAAGATACACCTATGTTCCCCATGGTGTGGTGAAGGCAGTTTTCAAGTGATCTTCCTCCTTTATAATGAATTGGTTATATCTCAAAAAACTGTCAAGGAATGACATCATTCTGGATCTTGTTATTATTTATAGGAGATTCTCCATATTGGGCAAGGGGTAATTGTCCCTTAGACACACATAATTGAGATCCATAAAGTCAATAAACATCCTAATGTTGCCAACCTTTTTGCGGGTGATCACTGGATTAGAGATCCAATATGAATGTCATATAGGGGATATTATTCCTACATCGGCCATTATTTGAAGCTTTTCCTTGACCAAAGGTGCAAGATTAGGTTTTATTCTTCTTAGTTTTTGCTTAACAGGCTTGGCACCCTCTTTGAAAGGAATGGTGTGCTAGATGACCTCGGGGCTATAGCCTTTCAAATCATCATAGGACCAAGCAAACACATCCTTGAATTCCCTTAATAATTTCTCGAGCTCACTCCTTTCTTCTTTTGATAAGTTTTTCCTGATTTTGACCATTTGAGGAGAGGTTTCAGATCCAAGGTTGAGGTCTAATGTATCAGGTGATTCTTGATCATCACTTTTAGTGATGATCAAGAATCACTAAAAGTGTTGTTCGTTTACCAAATCTCTACTTTTGTTATCGAGATATTCATGGTCTCGAAGGAAATTGGCTATGTCTTGATCCTCTTCAACAACAGGCCAATGTTCCTCATAGACAGGGATGGAGGGTCGGTGAATTGTGTCAACTACACACTTCCCTCTCTTGGCAATATCATTGCAAATGATTGAGGATGTGGATGCAATTATGGCCAGGGAATTGGTCATGTCATTGAGACATCGATTGATCCAGGAGGATTTCGTTGATTTAGTCACATAGGTGTGCAAGTGTCGTCATCAGTGTTCAGTGTCGTCGTCAATTCAGTTCAGCTTCGATAGTCGACAATGTTGGTTATGGATCAGGTTGTTTAGGTAATGTTTATGGTTTTCATGGCATTCAGTTGATGGGTTTGTACCTGGTTTTCGACTTGTGTTCATCGACAATTCCGCCAGGATTGGTCGACGACATGTGTTTTGTCGTATGACTCCGCAGGTTTTAGGTTCGACATGGTTGCTGTTCGTGGCATAGGTTTGTCATCAAAAAGGTAGTTGGTGTCGACGATGTGTGTGGCTTTGTGTCACATTTTCAACAAGTTTGTCATTAGGAGACAAATGTCGCTAATGTCACTTAGTGACAAATGATTGTAAATCGGTGTTCAGCTGTTAAAACCCTAACCTACATCTAAAACCTAACCTACCACATTAAAACTATGTATCAAACCTATTGCAATACAAAAACCATATGTTAAAACAAATCTAAACCTAATACTAAGACCTAAACCTATGATTTACCAAACCATGAATTTAAAACCTATTTTCCTATGCTAGGAACCTAAAGTCCTAACTCTCAGCCTTGTTTAAACTATGTAAAACATTACAAAACATAACCCTCAGGCCCTAAACACCAGATTAACCATTGGGGTAGCCTAACCGTGTTGAAATTCATGTGATCACAATATGTGTAAACCATCGAGTTAACAGACAGTTGACCGCCAATTTTTCATCGTAGCGAAGGTCATGTGAACAGGGTATCGTAACTGTCGGAGCTAAGCCATCAGGTTAGTAGTAAGTTGACCGCGTCGGAGAAAGGCGAACATGTAACCAGGTGAATGTGTTAATTGTTGGGATATCAAACCATTAGAGTAACCGCAACTCTTAAACCGTAGCGGGTCATGACATGTGAACGTTACATTGTAATTGTCGGAGTATTAAACCATCAGGAGGTTAGCCACAACGAAACCATTGACACCCAAACTGCAAAGTCGGTCACCGCTCACATGAGATGTCCAACCTCCACCAGATTAATAAGCCACCTATGGTTATGAGTTTGATACAATGTTTTAATTTGGGTTTTTTGTTGAAGTTGTTAAAACAACTAATTTGATGACCTTAAGAACCTACATAGGTGTCATGCAACAACAAGACCGATTTCTAAACCATCCAGGAAACGAACCAAATTCATCTGCAAATCAGCCCAAGGTGGTTTTATGTACCTACAGGCCTTTAAAACACAGATTTGCCTTCATGGATAAAGGAGAGAGTGGTTTTGATATTTTGTTTACAGATTTTGGAGGTTATAGGCAGTTTTGTTTTCAGTGTTACGGGAGCATCCGTAGTCGAAATTGGAATCCGTAAGAGGTGTTGGGAAGTTGGTTCAGAGGGCTATCTAATGACAGTGATCAAAAGCGCCTGTGTGCACATTCAAGCTAATCAAATCTCTTTGTAATCAACACCTTCTTCTCATTCCTAATAAAAACAATCGCCCATCTTGAAAGCGGACCCAGAGACATAGTCCATTAGGGACAAACTCTGTCATCAATTTTTATGTCTGGTATTGTTGTGTTTTTACGATTTTCACTTCTGTTATGCATCGATTTTATGTTTAATCAACTATCCTAAAGTGTTATTCTCAGGCAAGTTTTCTCGATTTTCGCACTTTTCAGTTAACATTAAATTCAATAATGGCTAATCAATTCTACATCAGTTTTTAGTTTATGATCATTTTAGATCATATAATTTGGTATCAGAGAAGGTTGCGTTTGTAGAATTTTCCATTGAATGTTAACCAGGTCAAAGTCGCAATGAGGAGAAGAAATCCTTGAGCAGATCGATCCAGAGATTGGAAAGCGATGAGTTGTTCAAAAATCGACCATGTCATGACCTGATGTAGGTGAAAACAATGAAACTAAGACAAGTGAAGAACATTTTGAGGAGGCATTCTTAACCATGCAGCGAATGTTGGGAGAATTATATGAAGACAATAAGGCGAGAGATGCAACTTATTCTTCAAAGCCATCGAAGAAGGAGAAAGGTAAAGGGAAGACTAATAAACCACCTTCACCTTCATCATCTCCATCATCCTCTTCTTCTTCTTCTTCTTCCAGTGGAGAATTTGAAATGGAAAAGAAACCTAAGAAAACATCTCTTTTGAAACTTGATATGAAATTTGAGTTACCTGTCTATGATGGCGAAATGAATCCTGAAAAGCTAGATAACTATATTAAGCAATTAGAAGTCTATTGTCGCATTCAGAACATTTCTAGCGATAAAACTAAAGTTCAGTTAGCTACACTTAGAATGGGGGAACAACTTTAATCTGGTGGGAAAGTAAAACTCGACTAGATGTTAAGCGTAAAGGAAAACTCATCTCGTCATGGTCTAAGTTTTTAAAAGCTCTTTGGAATCAGTTATATCCTTTAGGGTACATGCAGCAAGATGTTATTGATTGGCAACATCTAAGGCAAGGTAAAGGGTAGAGTGTTCAGGATTTTACTCAGGAGATTAGAAAGAAAGAATTGGCGCTTGGTATTTCATTGGATACACGTGAAACTTTTTTAAAATACATCAGCAGTTTACATTCATATTTGCAACATACTTTATTGATGTTTAATCCTGATGATTTTGATGAGGTGTGTGTTTAGGCCATGTATATTGAATCAGGTGGCAGACCCTTCAAGTTTTCATCGCAGTCATCCAAAGAGTTGGAAACCAAAGATTCCAGTAACAGTAAGGAGAAGAACAATTCGAAGAGAAAGAAATTAGTGATTGTTCATAAGGAAAGACCTACTTGTTCTCATTGCCAGAGAATCAGTCATGATGAATCAAAGTGCTAGAAACTTCATCCAAAACTTAAGCCCAAAAAGTTCCTTAAGGAGAAGGATGAAAAGAAGGTCATTGCAGCAATCCAACAGGATCTAGGTTTAGATTCAGGTGATGAAAGGAGGATAACCGCCATGGTTACGATAGGTAAAACTTCTGATACTGGTTCAAGTTCGAAAACTATGCATCTTCTTCGAACATAAATCCTTCACATGAGGATAAAAGAGTTGAATTGTTTAACATAAGGATAATCGCTAAGCATACAAAGATAGATACAATGTTTGACAGTGGATCACAGGTGAATTTAATCCCTGAATATTTAGTTAAAAGTTTGGGTTTGGAAACACAGAATCATCCAAGACCTTACCCATTAGGATGGCTAAATAAATCAACTCAGATAAAAGTCACCAAACAATGTCAATTAAGATTTTCCATAACAACTAGTTACATTGATGAAGTGGAATTAGATGTGGTTCTAGTAGACATATGTGGAGTTGTCTTAGGAAGTCCTTATTTTTATGACCGTGATGCAGTATTTTATAGGGGAGAACATAAATATCACCTTAAGAAAGACGAGGTTGAATTTATTGTCAGGGCATATCAAAACAAAAATCACTTGAATTCAGTTAATGTTAATCAGATGAAGCGATTAATAAGTTCAAACAAGAGATTTGTAATCCTGTGTATGAAAGGACAACATAACAATCAATGATTTTTGTTTAAGTTATGCAACTCAGCTTAAAGATGGTTTGTTTAAAGAGATATAAACAATTCCAGTTCTATGTAAAACCAAACATCTTATTCCCAAGAAGAGATTACAACATGAATTACAATTTGTGCCAAAAGCTCCTCTTCCCAATGTCATAATGAATCATTTGGAACTTAACAGTTGCAGGGATACAAGTTAGTATTGGGGAAAGTCAGTGTTTGATTTCTCTTGTATTGTGTCGCCATGTCATGTCTCGAACAGTTTGGAAACCTTTTTTCGAGTGGAGAGGAAACCTATTTGTTTTCATATCAAAGCCTTTTCTAAAGCAGTGTCAAAGTGTCTAATGGGAACTTATGCATCAGAGGAAAGTGCTAATCAATGGAAACATCATATAAATGAAGGAAAAGTGATTCAAACAAATCAACAGCTAAATCAATACTTTCAAAAACAAACTAAGTTGTAGCAAATTTCACCTTACAGTTGGATAGGTTCAGTGTAGCAAGTTCACTTAGTAAACAGGAATCAGGAAAGTATGTCAACTCAAGTAGCTGGTTTGATGTCAAGTATATCTTTGATTGTCTCTGTTATTCTGCAAAATAGATTGTTTATACATGTTGATGGTATTAAACAACATCCAGTAGAGACTCTTTTCAAAGATTGTGAATCACTAACTCATGATTCTTTGTGGAAAGAATTCAATTGCCATGTTGATAACAGGTTGTTTGCCCATTGTCGCAAGTTGTTCATATTGCAGATGGATGAAATGGGTCACCGACTTGAAAAGTTCCATGGGCAGAATCGTCAGATTCATCACTTGCAGGTGATTGATAGTATTGGTACATCGTCAAGTCAAGGTGGAAAGAGAGGGAGTTATACCCTCATTGATTAATTGTTTAGTCAAAACTTTTGTGGTCCAAAAGCTTTCAAGTGGAGAGGAACGATCGAGGAGGATTCTGTTGATTTAGTCGCACAGGTGTTCAAGTGTCATAATCAGTGTTTAATGTCGTCGTTAATTTAGTTCAGCTTCAACAGTCGACAATGTTGGTTATGGATAAGGTTGTTTAGGTAATGTTTATGGTTTTCATGGCGTTCAGTTGATGGGTTTGTACGTGGCTGTCGACTTGTGTTCATCGATAGCTCCACCAGGATTGGTCGACAACATGTGTTTTGTCATACGACTTCGCAAGTTTTGGGTTCGACATGGGTGTCGTCCGTGGCATAGGTTCGTCGTCAGGGTTCTCGTCACAAAGGTAGCTAGTGTCAACGATGTGTGTGGTTTTGTGTCACATTGTCGACATGTTCATCATTAGGCGACAAATGTCGCTAATGTCACTTAGCGACGAATGTTTGTAAATGGGTGATGAAGTGTTAAAACCCTAACCTACATCTAAAATCTAACCTACCACATTAAAACTATGTATCAAACCTATTGCAATACAAAAAACATGTGTTAAAACAAGTCTAAACCTAATACTAAGACCTAAACCTATGATTTACCAAACCATGACTCTAAAACCAATTTTCCTATGCTAGAAACCTAAAGTCCTAACTCTTGGCCTTGTTTAAACTACGAAAAACATTACAAAACATAACCCTTAGGCCCTAATCGCTAGATTATCCATCGGGGTAGCCTAACCGTGTCAAAATTCATGTGATCACAATATGTGTAAACCATTAGGTTAACAGACAGTTGACCGTCGAGTTTTCACTGTAGCGGAGGTCATGTGAACGAGGTATCGTAATCATCGGAGCTAAGCCATTAGGTTAGAAGTAAGTTAACCACGTCGGAGAAAGGCAGACATGTGACCAGGTGACTGTGTTAACTGTCGGGATATCAAACCATCAGAGTAACTAGAACTCTTAAATCGTAGCGGGTCATGCCATGTGAACGTTACATTGTAACTGTCGGAGTATTAAACCATCAGGAGGTTAGCCGCAACGGAACCGCCGGCACCCAAACCATGGGGTCAGTCACCACTCACATGAGCTATCCAATCTCTGCCCGGTTAATAAGCCACATGCAGTTATGAGTTTTAATACAATGTTTTAATTTGGGTTTTTTGTTGAAGTTGTTAAAACAACTAATTTGATGACCTTAAGTACCTACCTAGGTGTCATACAACAACAAGCCCGATTTCTAAACCGTATAGAAACAAACCAAAGTCATCTGCAAATCAACCCAAGGAGGTTTTATGTACCCGCAGGCCTTCAAAAGTTAGATTTGCCTTCATGGATAAAGGGGAGAGTGGTTTTCATATTTTGTTTGTAGATTCTGGAGGTCATAGGCGGTTTTGTTTTCAGTGTTATGGGAGCATTCGGAGTCGGAATAGGAATCCGTAAGAGGCATTGGAAAGATGGTTCAGAGGGCTATCAGATGAAAGTGATCATAAGTGCCTATGAACACATTCAGATTGATCAAATCTCTGTGTAATCAACACCTTCTTCTCATTCCCAATAAAAACGGTCGCCCATCTTGAAAGCGGACTCGGAGATGTAGTCCATCAGGGACGAACTCTGCCATCAATTTTTCTGTCTGGTATCTCTATGTTTTTACTATTTTCACTTCTGTTATGCATCTATTTTATGTTTAATCAGCTGTCGTAAAGTGTTCTTCTCAAGCAAGTTTTCTTAATTTCCCGCACTTTTCAGTTAACATTCAATTCAATAATGGCTAATCAATTCTACACCATCGATCAAGGGCCATGAAGTGTAGCTCTTTAAATCCTTTCATCGTGCTAATGATTCTTTCCCTATAAGGTTTCAACTTTTCATCTCTTGTTTCAAAAGTCCCTCTTATTTGTGAGATAACAAGGTCAAAGTCTCCAATTATGTTTAATTGTTGAATCTCCTTTGATCGGGCCGCCTCAAGTCCTAATAGGAGGGCCTCATATTCAACGTTGTTATTGGTGCAAGTGAATTGGAATCTCAAAGAAAATAACAAGTACTCCTTAAAAGGGGATATGATGACAATGCCAACCCTCGATCTAGCCCTAGAGTGTGCTCCATCAAAATGCATTACCCATAACCTAGGGAGAGGGGAGGTCTTGATATGCTCATTTTTTAAAATCCTCCATTCCGCAAGTTTATTATCCTATTCTGCCAGGTAATTATCAGATTCTTGAGAGGTAGAAACCATTAGGGTAGAGAATTCCTGTCTAGGGATGAACACACGGGAGTTTTCTTTCCAAGGGAGGTATATAGTGGAACTATCCTCACTAATGGACAAGTTCAGATCTTCAATGAGTTGTTTTGATACAATCATGCCCCATGTTGGATTTGTTTCGATAATGATAATGTTTATAGAGAATTATTTCTTGGGATAATTATGGAAAAACATCCTTCTACCTTCTACAACGCACATACCCTAAACTCTTCATAATTTAAAATCACCGTGCCCAGGCACTTCTTCGATAAGGTGATCCCAAGCTTTTTCATAATACTCAAGGGCATGATATGGATAGGGCTCTCAGCATTTAGGATGCAATTTCTCAAAGTGTGTCCTTTTATTCCCATAGTTACATAGAAAGGGCCAGTCATGCTTAGAATCAATCTTAGGGGAATTCTTATAGTGGGGTCAGGAGGTTCCTTTGCCTTATTATTGATTTCTTGCTACACGATTCCTTCGTGAGGGGGTATACCTTCACTTGAGAGGGGAGGCTCATCTTCAATTTGTAGCATATTGATGTAATTGTGCCTCATGGCTTCGTCAAGGTCAAACATCATGTTTTGATCTTGGAAGAGATTAGAAGGGTTTTTATTTCAGACATCAAAGACTAACTTTCCTTTGAAGGCGTTAAGGTAAGCGACCAAGGCTACTTCCTTTGGGAGAGACATTTCTTAAGGGATAGAATGGATAATCATATTGAATCTTTGGTTTAGCTAAGCAATGGTATCATCCTCTCTTCTTTTGTTGAGTCCCAAACCTGCACTCCCCTATATACCCTTTCAGCCTTCTTTTTCCATTTACTTCATCCACCCAGCTGTCAAATCATTGCATATTAGGCTAAAAAGAGCTTATGAAATGGTTTCCTAACTATGTTTATGACTGTTGTTTGGTTTAGATTTTTTGTTCAAACAACTGCGGAAACTTGTCACTTTCCGCAGCCAGCCCAAGTTTCCGCAGCCATTTTGTCAAAAGCTATGCTACAGGTGTCCAATGGAGAAACCAGCCATATGGGAAGGATGCAGGTGACGTGTAAATGGAGCGTGTCCTCTCAGATCAGCCAAATCACTCATAAACGGTCATGGTCAACGACGGTCAAAGGAAGGGCCAAATGAGGAATTTTGCGGTGGCACGGCTCTGTTTTGGCCACGTGAAGGATTGCGTGGCACGATCCTTCATTTCTGGAGGTACTGGCACAACTGTCGACCAGCCTGTGAATCGAATCAAGCAGCCACCACTCCATGGATTCAACTGCCGTAATGACCATCACGCTAAATCTCAGGCCGTGGAGATTTACGTGTCTCTTGGCAGCACAAAATCTAGGAATTAGTTACTAGCATTTTCACTTATAAACAACGCGTTGATATACGCTAGATAGTTAGTCTTGAAGATGTAATTTTGACTGTTGTTTCAGCCCACTGTACTGTACTTTCCTTTGCTTTATTACTGCAATTCAATATATGAGAAGACAATGTCCTTGAATCCAATTTGTGACTAAGTAGTTGGCTGGCTGAGGTGACAGAGGGCCCCTGTACACCAAAGCTTTGTATAGTTTCTTACTTGCTTTTGTTTACTACTTTTTGTAGTCATTACTTGTATATATTTTATGCTGTTATGATGCTCATCACTGTCCATATTTCCTTTATGTTTTCTTCATAACTGTTAAGCTGATCAGTGTTTCTTTTACAAGTTTTTGTAGGCAGCCCGGGCAAATTTACATATTTTTGATAGCTACTGACATGAGATCATCTTGTCCTTTCTGCTGATTTTCATTTACTAAGTTTAATTCCATCATTGTCATTTATTTCAAGTTTTGTTTTGCTTGATTACCTTTCTGCCATTTAGACATCATATTACTTACCCGTTTATGATTTCCTTTCTATAGCCAAGCGACTCAATTAGTAAGGAATCAGAATATTACTTGAAGTAGTGTGATCTAGTTTGCTTTCCTACAAGTTAGAGATTGAATTACTTATGTCATTTTCAAGAGTTGAAATATGAATGAGTAGTTAAATCTTAGTTTCCTTTTATGCAATTTAATTTCCTACAATTTAGATATCACAATCCTCAGCTTGTTTATGATTGCTTCCTATAGTCGGACTGAGTCGAAAGGTGAAGGGCCAGAGTATGGGTTGAAGTAGTGTGATTTAGTTTGCTTTGCCTTCAGTCTCTTTGAGTTGTTTTAAGTTCAGATTTTATTTTCTTTTTCATACATCAGTAAGGATACTGGGCCATTGTCACTAGTTCATTGTTTTGGTGCATTTACTTCTTTTTGAGAATTGATTTCATTACAGTCAATTTGGAAACTTTCTTTTTGAGAACTTTTAAGTTTGGAAAATCATTATAGAAATCACCATAACCATTCACACTTAATTTTCAATTTCGCCATCTCACACTAGGGAATCCACAGAAGATAAACCCAAAAACAAACTCAAAACTCAAAAACGACAAAAGACTAAGGAAAAGGTTATCTTGCACATATAATGCACTTCACTTTATCAATTTACGACTCCCGAATTGACATTTTAAATAGCAATTTAGGACATACTAAATTGACCAAACATCTTTCACTAGACAAGAGGCCTTTGTATATTTGTACCACGTCCTTTTTGGGAAACCACATTTTTCTGGAGATTTTTACAAATCCCTCCCATGTAGAGATGGAAGATGAAGGAAGTTTAAAATACCAATGCCAAACATTTCTTATCAAGGTCATAACAAAGGCAATCACGTCTATACTCATTATATAATTTATCACATCTTTGATATTCAAATTTCATAAGATGTTCTTGGGGGTCTTCTTCCCCTGTGAACACAAAACTTTTTGGGTCTTAGGGTACTACACAAAAGAGATCCCCGGTCATAGAGGAAATGTTTAGAGGTCTAAATATATTGTGTTTTTTCCTCAAATGATTAACCTTTTTGTTAAAAAATGGAATATGGGGTTCATCACCTATTCTTTGATGGTAAGTTATAATCTCAGGATTTTCCATCTAGGAAAGAGAAGGTGGAGTCTCCAGAGGAATACTTTATAGATGTCGTCAATGAATCAAAACCTCAATGATTCACTAGGGAGGTAGACCTTCTTCGTCCCTAGCAACAATGCCAAAATGTTACCGCTCAAACTAACAGGGGTCATAAAAGGGATTCCTTAAGGACAACTGCTTTATCAAAGGGAAACGAAGGAGGCTTAGCCCACTATCACCTCAGATAAGACTCCCTATTCTTTACGAACTTTCACTGAAGGGAGGAGACCCTGTATATATTACAAGGTCACATGAAAAGGATAAATCGACCAATGGATATGAAGTGACCCTTATAATCCTTTTCCTAGAAAGGGTTTCAAGAATATAGCTTTCTTGCTTTTCAAACAAGGTACGAAGATTTCTAGGAGAAGGGGGTGAGGACTTGAGGGTTAGGTTTAAATGAATATTCCTTATGAAGGAGTTTCCCAATCCTAAAATCCTTACTGAACTTGACTTCCTAAGTGGTTCTTGAATATTTGACTTTTCAAAGGTGCGAAACCACACAGAACCAAGTGGATCCAACCTAGGTTAAGGGGGAAGAAATTTAGCAACCAATGATGTTCTTAACCCAAACAAGGAGGGGGAAAGGATCAAAGCAATAATTTTTTTTACTTACAGGTGTCAAATTGATCCTATGAGGCACTAGCCTTAGGGATGCCAGGGCAAAGTTTGATCTCGGAGCTAGGGCTTGAGTTATCTTACAACTCCACCATCAGAATGACTTCAAAATTAAATGAGGCCTCGAGGACACACCAACACAAGAGAGACTAGGAGTTCAAACTTTTTGGAGGGCCACTTTGTCGGGAAAGTGATGCCCTAGGTGACCCAAGTTGGCTAGACCTAGAAGAAGGTGAAAAATATTTGATTTTTGAGTGACCACCTCTTGGTATATCAGTGCCTTAGTCTTGGGGAATGGAGTCTAGGATAAATATGAATGAGGACCTTGTTTCTTGATCAAGGAGGCCTTAAGACTACTTTGCTTGCCTTCTAGGGCAAGGGGAAACAACTTTACAGCTTTATACTTCGACTTGCAAATGGTTATGGCTTATCAATATGAATTAGTTGATAGAATTATCCCTAGGAAATTCCATTCAAAATTACATGGCCCATACATTGCGAGATGCTATATAGAGACAAAATTCCACAATTTACGTAGTAAATGCATGCAACAATTAGCCCTAAAAATAGCAAAATTCCCAATCCAATATATATGACAAAGTAAAATAAGAATAACATTAAAAGCGTGTACTTACATGTAATAGAACATATCCAACCATCCACAATTTGACAATAGAGAACCTCCAAGATAAGATAAACCAAATCCAAACATCAAAATTCATCCATAAAGCCACAATTCATCCTCTAAGAAAAAGTGCGAAATTTTGAAGAGAGAAAAGAGATCCAAACCAAAGTGATGATGATCAAATGAATTCATCTCACTTGTATTTATACACTAATGAGGTGTTCGAATTAGTCTCCCAGGCCTACATAAGCACCAAAAATAAAATAATGTGCTTATAACCTAACTTTTGGTGACAAGCCCACTGAACTAGCTCACAAATGAAATAATTAGCCTCTTAAGAGGTTAAATGATAAATAATACATGTTGTAGTGCCCTACAATAGGCCTCATGAGGTCCATAGGTGCCATAATGAAGAATAGGACCCTCAAATGTGACGGACAAGGGGTTGGCCCCTTGTTCTCCACAAAATAAATTTGTGGTGCTCCAAGTGGGTGTGGGGGCATAATAATAACATCATGGTTCTCCAAATGAGTTGAAAATGATGGTAGATCATCTGCAAGGTGTCTGAGGATGGTGTAGGTGATGTCACATCATTCTACAAGTCTTGGGTCAGCTTCCAAGTGCATGGTATATCTATTTGGCCGACTGGGCAGAGGTGAACCAAGTGCATCTTCCTCACCCAATAGTTGAATCTTGAGCAATCTCTTAACATCCTTGGGGACCCATGGAGTGTTGTCTACTATTGTGGAGGCCCATGGCTCTTAACGCACACCCTACATGTGCCAATGTAGCCCTCTAAAGGGTTATGACCTCGTATAGGGAGACCAAACCCAAGATGGAGGCCATCAGCTATCCTGCATAAGATCCAATGTGTCCCCTAGCCCTCCAATACTACAAGTCATTAGGGAAATGGAGTAAATGAGCTTGCAAACAATGGACCATAGGTCGGGACTTCATTATGGCCTGCCCTTCCATAGTGGGCTTTGGGATGTGCCAATGTCTCTCAAACTCTAAATGGGGTTAACTAAGCGTCCTATTAGGTGGTTTCTACTTCTAAAGGGGATAATATGTTTAAGTTACATCCTTTAAAAGGTGGTGGTATGTGATAGAGAGGTGAATGAAGTAGGGGATGAGAAGGGGCAGCCCTGTGCCACATGTTGGGGTATAAGGGAAATTAATAAAAGGGAACCCCACACATGGGTGTATAATGTATAGGAGGGAGCAATCGTGGTACATGAGGTGCTCCAACCTTGATTTTTTCACCCTTCTTTATATGCATTTTGGCTTTTTATGATTTTTCTTTGATTAACGGCTTGGGGCCCAAGGGGTAAGAGCATGATGTGTAAGGTATAGCAGTGGATACCCCCTTTAAGGTAGGGTGATTCATTAACCACCAGGGGTTTGGACAATCATGGGTTCCTACATGATGAAGGGGGCTCATAGAACCTATAGGAACCAAGGTGATGGCCATGATGATGGGGTAGAGCTCATGTATTGGTTTTTTCCCACGTGCTAAATGTGTTTGTTGTGACCATATTTTGCATTTTGTCGTACATTTCCTTGTTGAATGTGGTCAATTATGCTTTTACTTTTCTTTTTAGCTAGGGGAGAGCTAGCCCTATGTGGACTCAGTGGAGGAATGTGGATCCAGGTGGGAGAAATGATGAATGGGGTAATAATGAGTAGAAATGGGGCAATATATGTGGATGGGGGGAGTGGGACCATGCAACCAAAATTAGGGTTTCCTGTGAAATACCATCCCTAAATCCAAATGGTCAGTAAAAGATATTCCACAGGGATAGAGCCCAAGGTTAACTTCCAAAAGGGGTCTAGGGGACAAAAGCACAAACTTAGCCCACTCTTTTCGTCAAATACCCCCATTAATGCATGCCCAGAAGTGTCCATGGTAAGCAAACTACAATACTCAATTAACAAATGACAAGGCATACCTTTAGGTTTGGGAGGCCCACCTTCAAACATACAATCATGGCAAATGGACGAGGGACCACATGGCTAGCTCAGGTGGTGGAGAAATGGAACAATGAGCTAGTTGGTTGCTGCAAGGGGTTGTTGGGTACTAGCCGAGGACCATATTGGAGAAATGATTTCTCTTAGGGATATCACCCACAAAATGGTGGGTAACAGGTCCTATGTATACTCTATTTAACATTCAAGAATACAATTTAGACAATGGAAAATAACATTTTATTTTGCACTCTAAATAATTTTGCACGTGAAGAAATTTGATCCCTCTTGGCTCATGTTAGATTCGTACTTAGTATATATATATATATATAGGACCAATTCGATTGCAAATGTATCAAGATTATTTTACTACACAGGGGCATAAAGTGATCCTCTAAAAGATAAGTAATAATACTAATCCAATGAAGAGACACACATATGAGAAGGACTCGTCTAACATCAAGATAAATAGTTCACATAGTTGCGATGACCGTTATAATCATTACAACACATTTCCAATGAGTTAACAACCAAAGCCATCGAAATATTTCAATTACTTAAGTAGATATGAAAGTGAACATGAATCATAAATATTCAAAGAGTGGTCTTAAAACATCCACAATTGATGTATGGAAATGTGTTGGGAAAAGTGCTTCAAGTATTAAGCAAATTTCCATGACAAATAAGTACAATGAACATCACTAGCTCAATAATGGAGCATTAGAGCCACTACTTGTTCCTCAAAAGTACTAACTCTATCTCTCTAATTCCTTGTGGGAGAAGCCAATATTAAAATTCCTTTGCATGAGTGAAGAGGATCCTTTTATAACTTGAGGCATGGCCTTTCACAACCTCATGACTCTTGAATTTCCAACTCCTATTGACCTTTGGACTTCTACAACAATTGGACTTCCAAATTATTTTTTTCGAATTACATATAACCCTTGGGATTACATGTCTTTCGGACTTCTATGGATCTTTTGTCCATACACGACTCTTTTGTCCATACACGACTCTTGGACTTCCAATTATTTGTCTTTACAATGGTTACATCATTACATCATAACTTCCACATCATCATGTGATGGGACATGACAAGTGACTATCTTTGATGACTAGGACTCACAATGATTAATGACATGGACTTTCTTCAGTAGGTGACATAGCTACCACTTGTGTCTTTATTCTGGATGTAGCTTCTGATTGTTGATGTCTTCACCCTCCAAAGGGTCTTTGACCTTATGGAGTCTTCAAGGTGCTTCGACCATTAATATTTCAATGTGTTCTTTATTCTTCGATGCTTCCTTTTTTTGCCTTCTTTGCCTGATCTTCTTCATGAATTCTTGCCATGTTGTTCCTGAAATACTTGCAACTACAATCACTCATGACAAGTAGCCATCATCTTGAAATTATCTTAGTCTAACATGTTCCATGTAGATTTTCTATTCATGCCTGAATAGTGTGCTTGGGAGGAATAAGGATAGCTTATGAGTGCACTTTGAAAGGCTGAAGGTCTAAAGAGAAGAAGCTTCAGGGCTTCAGGATGTGCTTATGCATTCAATAGAGAGAGAGACACTCAATGGAGGACGTAAGGTACATGTCAAAAGGAGTAGAGATGAGGCTTTAGGATTCCCAAGTGCATTGTGCATTCAAGGGAGATAAGGAGGGCACATGGTGCAAAGATGAAGGTTGAAGGGAAATGCTTTAGAGCTTTAGGGTGCGCTCATGCGCTCAAGAAGGAAATGGAGTGCACATGGTGCATTTTCGAAGGATGAAGGATGAAGCTTCATGGCTTTAGAGTGTGCTCATGTGCTCAAAAGTCCAAGGAGGGTGCAGGGCACATTGCAGAAGGATGAAGGGGTTAAGCTTGAAGGTTTTAACCCCATATAGAAATTACTTGCATACCAATTCTAAAAAAATTAAAAGAAAGAATGGCAAGAGCATAAAACATAAAATAGATATACATAAAGATTTTCCCCTGGATCTAAAAACTCAGACTACCAGATTGTTTTTTCATTATGTTCCTTTCAACATTACAATACATATATATACATGCCGAAGCATCCATAAACCCCAATCCATTAACCTTAGATTAGAACATCACCGTAGTTCCCTTAACCAGATCTACAAAATACCATGGACCGAAAACCATCGTGCCCAAAACCATGTGCGAAATCCATGCACAAAATCATAGGTAGGTCCGCCCACCTAATATAAGGTCCAAAAAAAATTTCTCGGGGCATTGCCCCAAATGCCATGCATACCCGTCGATGGGGGGGTAGCCAGCCCCCTGTGACCCCTCGACAACGCCTGACGTAATGTACAGAGGGGGGCTTCAGCCCCCACTATGACCCCCTTGCGCGTGGGGTAGTCGTGGAAAGAATATAACACAACCCAACATTCTCCCACTTGTTGTTTTCTTTCCACACGAGGCCACATGAGAGCTTAGTCATTGGTCCAGCCCTGCAACGCGCATTGTTTCTCTACACCAAGAGAACTTCTCAGTGCTCACAGACTTTGTCAATGCATCTGCAATATTCTTCAAAGTGCCCACCTTTACCAACAACACCTTTTGGTCCTCAACCATATCCCTCACAAAGTGATGTTGAACATCAATGTGCTTTGTATTTGAATGATAAGCAGGGTTCTTTGCCAAGAAAGTTGCACTTTGGCTGTCACAATCTGTCCATATAGCTCATTGTACTAACCCCATACTTGAACACAATCTCTGAAACCAAACTGCTTCCTTGCTTGCATGAGTGGTTGCCATCTATTCTGCCTCTGTAGTTGAAAGTGCCACTACAGACTATCTCTTACTCATCCAGTTGATTGCACCTCCAAATAGGTTAAACACATACCCACTTGTAGATCTTCTCTAATTCAAATCTCCAACCCAGTCTGCATCAACAAAGACATGGATGTCCAAAACTCTGTCCAATCTTGGTCTTCCTTGGTAGCACAAAACATAATCATTAGTGCCACACAAATACCTGAAAACTCGCTTCACTGCTGTCCAATGCTCCTTCCCTAGTTTTGACATAAACCTGCTCAATACTCCCACTGCATGTGCAATGTCTAGTTTAGTACAGACCATTGCATACATTAGGCTACTAATTGAACTTGCATATGGAACATGAGACATGTCCTCTTCCTCTTCTTGTGTCTTGCGACACTGTTCAACAGATAACTTTACACCTACATGAATAGGAACCTTCACCGGTTTACTATCCTGCATATTAAACCTTTGCAATATTGTCTTGTTATACTTCCTCTAGTTTAACCAGAGCTTCCTCTTTTCTCGATCTCGTTTAATTTCCATGCCCAAAATATATTTTGCAACACCAATATCTTTCATGTCAAATTTGGAGGACAATTGGGTCTCCAAATCCTGGATAATTTCTTTGTCATTTCCAACCAGCAACATATCATCCACATACAAGACCAGATAAATAACATGGTCACCGATTAATTTAAAATACACACAGTTATCTACTTTGCTTTTGGTGAAGCCAAGTCCCCGTATAAATGTATCAAATTTCTAATACCACATCTTGGTGACTGTTTCAACCCATACAAAGACTTTTTTAACTTGCATACCAGCTCTTTTTTACCCTTCACCACAAAGCCTTCAAGTTGCTTCATGTAGATCTCTTCTTCCAGATCCCCGTGAAGAAATATTGTCTTCACATCCATCTGTTCTACCTCAAAATCAATAGCAACAACAATAGATAAAAGTAATCTAAGAGAAGCTACCTTGGCAACAGGGGAACAAATATCACCAAAATCAATTCCCGACACCTAGGAATAACCTTTTTCTAGCAACCGAGCTTTATATTTCTCCACCTTTCCTTCTGCATTTGTCTTCTTCTTAAACACCCATTTGCTGCCAATGGGATTCCTTCCAATTGACAACTCCACCAGATCCCAAGCCGATTTTTGTGCAAAGATGCCATTTCATCAACCATGGCCTCTTTCCAGAGTTTGCCATCCTCTGAATCTAATGCTTCCTTCACAGTGCTAGGATCATCATCAGTAATAGATAAAGAAAAATTTGAATAGAAAGCAGATGGACTATATCTTTTTGGTTTCCTTCTTTCTCGAACTAATCTTCTCACAGTCAGAGTTTGTGGCTCTTTATCTTCTGATTCCTCTTTTGTTGTAGAGTCTGATTCTTCCTCCTTTATCTCAAACTCTATCTTCTCAGGTTCCTTTGGTAGGACTCCATGTTTAATAACATATTTCACCTCTCTATACACCACATCTTGGCTGTAGACAACCTTCCTTGTTTCTGGGTTCCAAATCTTATAACCTTTTAAACCATCCTTATACCCAATAAAGATGCACTTTTCAGATTTACTATCCAACTTTGTTCTTTTCTCCTTTGGAACATGTACATATAAATCACATCCAAATACCCTCAAATGTGAAAGAGAAGGTTTCTTGCCAGTCCATACCTCTTGTAGAGTCTTATCCTCCAATGCTAATGAAGGTGATTTGTTGACCAGGTAACATGCATTCTCCACCACCTCTGCCCAGAATTCCTGTCCTAAGTCGACACCACTGAGCATGCTTATTTCCCTATCCATCAACGCCTTGTTCATTCTTTGTGCAACTCCATTTTTCTCAGGTGTCTATGGAGTAGTCTTTTGTCGTGTTATACCGCAATTCTTACAGAACTCTTCAAATTCCTTCTTGCAAAACTCTCCATTGTTATCTGTCCTCAACACCTTTATCTTGTTCTCTGTCTCTTTTTCCACCAGAGCCTTAAATTCTTTGAACATGTCAAATACTTCAGATTTCTTCCTAAGGAAATATATCCATGTATTTCTTGAGAAGTTATCTATAAATGATACATAGTACACAAATTTACCCAGTGATGGAACCTTCATAGGTCCAAACATATCACTATGCACAAGTTCTAATATCTGTTTCACCCTCTTACCACCAGAGGGGAAACTCACCCGATTTTACTTCCCATATACACACTTTTCACATAAATCAAAATACAGAGAGCTATTATACATACCTTCTATCATACCTTTACCATGAATTATTCGAAGGTCCTTCTCTCCAATATGTCCAAGCCATTGATGCCATAGCATAGTCTTTTCTCCAGAGACCACTAGATTTTCTGCTCCACTTTCAAGAACCACAAAACTGTTGCACTCATCAATAACAGTGCTACCTTGAAGCTTGTATAGAGTTCCAATCCAAACTCCCCGCATTAATACTAATGCTCCCCAAACCATCTTGCAAGTATCTTTCTCAAACATTGTTTTTACACCTGCATCAATTTAGATTGCTTACGTAAATCAGAATTCTGGCCAATGTAGGAATATGCAGAACACCCATAAGTGTTCTAACCCTTCCACCTTGCAACTTCAAATTGAATTTTCCACGACGAACAATTCTATCCTTCCTATCATCTCCTAAGAAGACATCACCACCACAATATTTCTCATACTCGCAGAACCGCTCTCTATGGGGAGTGAAGTGAAAGGATGCACCTGAGCTAATCAACCATGCCTCATGATCTACGTGTGTACTTGAAGAAGAAGCCAAGTACACATCCACACCTTCACTTGAGGTGGTTTTCACCTTTGTAGAAGGAGCATCATCAGATCCCTTTCCTTTCTTAGGAGCTTTAGATTTATAATCCATTTTGTAGTGCCCTTCCTTTTCGCATTTCCAACACCCCTTTACAAGTTTTCCTAGAGATTTAGATCTCCCACTCGAGGACTTATTTTTGTTTTTGTTATGGGACCATCCTTGCACAGACAAGGCATAGCCATTCTAGCCCTACATATGTTTCCGTCTCATCTCCTCTGACAACAAGGATGAGTTTGTTTCATCAAAATGAAAGGCAGTTTCTTTGCTACCTATTGCAACAACTAGACTATCCCATGAATCTGGAAGAGAAAACAACAAATTGATGCACTTATCTTCATCTAAAATTTTAATATTAATAGATAATAATTGGCTTACCATAGTATTAAATGCGTTCAAATGCTCTGTCATCGAGTCTCCATCTTTCATCCTCAGGTTATACAGCTTTTTCCGCAGGAACAGTTTATTCACCAAAGACTTAGATTGATACAAAGTCCCTAACTTTTCCCACAAAGCCTTCGCTGAAGCTTCCCTTGATACATTCGACAATATTGAATCTGTGACACATAATCGTATTGTGCTCTTTGCCTTCCGATCCAACGTCACCCAGTCTTCAGCTGACATTGTTGTTGGTTTAGTATCCAGATCTACCGCGATCCACTGATCTTTATCCACCAGCAGCTCCTCCATCTTGAGTTTCCACAACTCAAAACTCTAACCATTAAATTTTTTGATCTCCATCTTTCCACTGCTGGCCATCTTCTTTCCCACAAGAATCGATCCCGTAGATCTCCCACTAAACAGGGTCTACCACAGGCCCGACCAAAAAACCCCTCAGCAGCAAAGGCGTTCCCTTGAAGCAAAACAACTCTGATTCCAAATGTAGGTTTTAACCCCGTACATAAATTACCTGCATACGGATTATAACAAAAAAAGAAAATAAAGAATGGAGAGAGCATAAAATATAAAATAGATATACACAGAGATTTTCCCCTAGATCCCAAAACCGACACTGCCAGATTGATTTTTCATTATGTTCCTTTCAATGTTACAATACATATATATACATTCCAAAGCATCCATAAACCCCAATCCATTAAACTTGGATTAGAACATAATTGTAGTTCTCTTGAACGGTTCTACAAAATACCATGGACTGAAAACCATCATGCCCAAAACCCAACAAACCTTTGGGTCTTCAGGGTGTGCTCATGCGCTTAAGGAGGGCACGATACTTTGGGTTGAATGAGTGTGCTCAAAGGAAGACTTGGTACAAGGGCATAGTTCAAAAAAAATGAAGGGAAAGTATGTTTAAGGAGTGCATTATGCTCTTTTGGAGGGTTGTTACAGGTCATTTTGTCACATCCAATCAAATGCCCTGAAAAACAAATCAATTTACATTCTTAAAACCTTATCATTATCCCTTTCCAACGCCCTAAGCATTACCTCTCCAAAAAGTCCGTTTTTTTGTGTCAATTAGCTCAAAAAAATGTTTTTAGCCCCAGCACACCCTGCACTTCAGTCCACCTACAATGGTTACAAGTAGCATAACTTAGCACCTGCATTGACCAATGCAGTTTTCTCTACTTTACAGGCATGATGGTTCTAGAATTTCAAAAAAAAAATACGAAACTTCTCTTTCCAGAAGCTTCTAAGGTGGTTTTAACCATTTTCCATTAATAGATATTTCAAATTCCTACTCTAGAGGTCTTATCTCTTATCCTTATATCTTATCCTCTTCACTTGTGGATCTCAAGCCTATATTGGTAAATCCTAAACTAACACTTTTACCCTATAAATTCACTGACTTCCATAGAGTCTGGGTTGACTTTTGGAGATTACTAGGCCTTGATACTACTACTTTGAGCTTAAGGAATCATCCTCCATTAATGCATTAGGTTCGAGTTTGAAGGTTTGCTTTGTGGCAAGGAAGGATAAGATAATTGGGGAGACATCTACAAAGTCAAGCATCTATAAATGGTTGTAACTCTCTCATTCATTTATTAATACAAAATGCACTCTATTTTTCCTATACTTTTGTCATGTGGATGCTTATGTATTTCAATGCCATTTGACTCATTGATTAGAGACATTAGTTTATTCTATGTTGATATTTTAGTTCTCTTTCTTGTTTTAGTCATTTTGTAGGTTCCTTTTATAACGCTCAGAGCTAGAGTTGGAGCTTACAAGCAAGGAGAAGAGGAGGGGTTACTACAGATTCTAGGTAGGTCTCTTTTGCATATTCCATTCTCTCTAAGCCGAAAAAATAGGTTTTTTTTCCCCTGTTGTTTTTAGATCAGGCTACTAGAATTAGCGAGTTCATTTTTGTCCACAGGAGTGAATTTTCCATATAACAATTTGGCGACTCCGCTGGGGATCAAGATTTCTCTTGCCTTGGCCTAGTTATTCTAGACCTTTCAAAGCAACCTGAATTGACTTATTTAGATAGTAATTAGCCTTAACAAAACACAATTCTGAGCTTGGTATGGTTCTTTTGTCTAGTTTTGTGCATATTAGCCCCAACACACTCTCTATTCTGAGACAAAGCGACATAACACAATCTCTCCTATCTGGAAGTGCGATGGTTTGCACTGGTGCCCATTCTGCACATGCAATGGTCCTGTAGAATGCAAAAACTTGCGTTTATTTACCTTCTTCTAACCTCTGTTTTGATCCAGAAGGTTTTCTTGAGTCTTTGAAATTGTTTGTCTCTATAAATCCATCATTGTGTTTACATTTGATTTTGTTTGCCTTTGATGAGAGTTTCTTTGATTTTTTATTTCTTATTATCAATTAGGTTTTTGTAAACATTTGGCTTGATTATTGATTGGTTAAAGGAATTTTTTTATATTACATTCCCATTCTGTGTGAATTCTTTCATCAACGATCCAACGACATTTTATTTTCATCACATTTGAAAATTTAAAAGGAAAGACAATATTTCTTTTTATTATTTGCATTGCATTTAGGGTTTTGAATTAAATTGTAGTAGTTGTATTGAAAGATCTGATTAGGAAGCTTTTTTTTGTTGCATCATTGATTGTCACATTATTGCTTATCTCTTCCTTCTCGTAGATAGATCTTCATCGAAAAGTGATAGGGTTCTTGTTACCATACTAGTTGCATCATAGGGAATTCAGGTGAACTCGTATCATGAATCTTGAAACTAAAACATAATTGAAGATCAACTTTAAAATTTACTCAGTCAACGTAAGGAGCATTTGGAACATTAATGAAACACATAGAGGTCTAGGCTAAATACGTGTTTTTGCGTCTTTGAAAGTAGGAGCTGTCGTTACTTTTCTATGTTACATTCCAGGGGTAGTTAGTATTCCATGTACGTAAGTATATCAGATGGCACTCCACATATGAAAAGTATATTGTAACATTTCCTATTGTATAAGACACATTAGACAACACTACCATAGATTGCACTTCCACATACCTCTGGGTATATTTTGGAAGTCCCCTATAGGTTGTTATCCTGACATAGGAAATTGAGTCGAATGCCTTATTATCTATGATACAACGAACACAACATTCAAGGAGATTTCCTGCACATACTAGAAATGATATTCTACATTTCACAATTACTTGGTAAACCCTTTTTCCTAGTTACCCCTCTTTTGATTTATTTATGATTGTTAACTTATAAAATTGACAAATCCATCATGGAAGAACATCCACAACAACCCTGTCATTCTTGTATAATGAAAATATTGCCTCCTTTACCTCCAGAGGAAACAATTGGTCATCGTAAGGATAAGAAGACACAAACTACTAAAACTACCACTTCGAAAGCTTACCCTTCTAGAACCAAATTTGAAATCAATCAACCAAAATCATCACTTCCCATAAGTATTGAACTTGAAATTACATATTTACCAACTGGTGAGTTTGACGCAGTCCAAATTGAAGCCCTTTAAACATTACAACCCGAGGTTGTTGAACCTAAAATTCAATATTCAGATAATTTACAACCGAAGGCCATACAACTTGAGGCACCATAGCTAAAAAACCCATTACCTCAAAGCCTTCTTCTTCTCTTCCTCTGCCTTCGTCGAACCACAACTTGTATATTTTGGTTCTAACAGAGAACAACTTCCACCCAATCTTTTGAGTATTGAGGAAATTACTGAAGAAGAGTCTCGACCTTCATCTCCTGTCCATTTAAGAGGGACTCTTTATCAAGCTCGTACTTTTCTTACCCCTCATACTCAAATACAAGCTCCTTCACCTAGGAATCCTCATTTCAATTCACCTTTGAATTTCCCTTGACAAACTTCTTTGAGAAATTTAACCATGACTAAGTCAGCAACGATTTCTTAACCCATGTATGCTATTATAAGTGAGTCAACTGAAGTTGCAACTACTTATATGTTTGTAACTTCACCAGAAACCCATTTGTATGGTGGTCCACCAGTACCACTTGACTACCAGTAATTGTCTGAAACCTTTTTTGGTGCATCAACTAGTCTTAGGACTTCTCCCTTGTCATATTCATTTAGAATGTTATCTGGTACCTATTTAATGATAACTTCAAATCCTATTCCACTAATTGCGCCCCAAACTTCTTTGGAGCAACACAAGGGTTCAT
Source organism: Pinus taeda (assembly GCA_000404065.3). Classification (NCBI taxonomy): domain Eukaryota; kingdom Viridiplantae; phylum Streptophyta; class Pinopsida; order Pinales; family Pinaceae; genus Pinus; species Pinus taeda. The sequence goes on from APFE031092972.1 coordinate 152,461, forward strand.
TTATTTGTGGATTGGGACATCTACAACAACTTACACCATCTTATACTGGGTACCTTCCCGTAGGAGGTAGTTACCTCCATATTCTCCTTATACCCCAGCAAGGGGGAAAACTATTGCTAGAATGTTTCCATCTGCTAATCAAATTCCGTAGGTTGGTTCTTTATCCTATTTGAGTCCTCTCCCTATGGGTTCTCCATTTCCAGGAATGACTGCTAATCCTTGGCATCCTACATTGCTCGTTCAATCTGGATTGGTTTTAAATCAACTGATGACTTCTCAACCTGTCTCAGATTCACCCCTGGTTCCTACTTGACAACCTATTCTATCTATATCCCAACTTGTCCAAGTTTCAACTCAAGTGAGTCAACCTGTTCAGGCTGTATCTCAAACACAACCTATTCCACCGGTATCTGGGATCTCTCAAATCCCATCTACCTAGCCTCTTCAGGGTGCGTTACAAACTCCACTGCTTGGTCAATCTATAAGTCAAATGCAAGTAAATCAATATGTGCATGGTATGACATAGGCAGCAACCAATTAACCCAATGTAGGGATGATGCAAAATCCCTCCGGATAACCATTCCAATGTATGCCACAAGTACATTTTGGTCAAACTACTGTTCCCCAAATGCCTTATCAAGGCAAACAGATTCAAACATAACCATTTTAGCCTTATCAAGGTTTTCATGGAACTGGAAAACATGGCTACATTTATCTTGGTTATTGAAATCCTCCTTATCTTGGAATGAAAATATCGATTACTCAGCCTATTCCATCGTACCCAAGATATCTTCCACCATAGGTTAATCTTTACCTACAAGGTCAACGTCCACAAGTGGACTTTAATAAGCAGTTTCCATTTGTTGCGACCCTTGACTTACCAAATTTACCCTGGCTAACAAATGATCCCATTTTTCATTCTCCTTGGTGGTAGGACATTCCTACCAAATTGCCAAGTGATATTCCAAAATTTAATGAAAATCCTCGAGAATACCCATCCACTCATTCTATGACCTATCATTTATGGTGTTCATCCAACTTCTTAGATGATGATTCTATTGATTTATGGATTTTCCAGAGAACTCTTACTAGTATGACAACTAAGTGGTATGTTGAATTTCCATGAGATTCATTTAATAACTTGAATTCCTTGGCAACTATGTTTCTGACCCATTTCCAATTACCTATCTGATATGAAACTAGAACTAAGATTTTGACCTCCTTAAAACAGTTTCACTCCACCCATATATTTGATCATATTCATGAATCGAGGCGTCAACATCAATTGGTCAAAACATTCATTCTCGATTAGTTATTGGTAGAATGGTTTATCAAGTATTTGTTACCGTCCATAATTGAAGATGTTGTGATAGGCACAGAGTAATTACTAAAGAGCAATTCATTACTCATGCCCAATATCTAGATTCGATTTATAATCAATCGGTCATGCTCTATGATAAGATACCCAATGCTTTGTGACCTCAACATACTGTTCCACCAGCTCCTACTAAAGAATCACATGTTGTTGATGATGTGATTGGTTCTACTAGTCAACAGACAATGAGTAAACTATCTCGTTCATCTCCTGCTATGACTACCCAAAACCCATCCTCTGCTACTCCTATGACTACTTTCGAGATTAATGTCGTTCAATATACAAAAGGAAATTCTCAGCAACCTAGAAGTAAGAATAAAGGTAAAGGAAAGAAGAAGAAATATAATTCATTATAGGAAAAACAAAATAATGAGTCGCATGATGACAAACACAAGTCTCATTATCCTTGCCTTATTTGTAATGAGGAACGATTTACTAGAGATTATCCACATCGGGCATAAGTTAATCAATTCCTAAAGTCATCATCTAATGCACCTACCATATTAATGGATCCCTTTCTAAACCATGAGATGAATATGGTTGCATGAGATCAAGCTTCCCCTTCCCAAGTAATGATGTTATCTTCCACCAAACATAAAGACGATGTCATGGTGGCTACAAAGAATAAAGACTATGGTAACCTGAATCCTTCAACTGGTAAGGCTAATGATCAACCTTCTGGATCTAATCAATCTACCTAAGATCATCCTCCAAACATATTACCAATTGAATTAACCATTAAACCTACTAAAGGCACCATTCATAAATCAACATTTAGTCCTTATGCACGATCTGCACAAAATTATAACATAGTTGAGGAATTAGCCCAAGATCCCTCTGCTATGTCAACTCTCGAGGTATTGTAGAACTATCCTACCCAAAGGAGGTCTTTAATTGCAGCAATTGGAGGGCTATATCCTTCAGATTCAAATCTTGTCATCTTTAATCACAAGAACTATACTCCTAAACTTCCACCCCAACTAACATTCATGGTCCAAGTTTTTGTTAGGGGTATAACTATTCATTGAAAAATTGTAGATGAAGGTGCATTGATTGGTATCATGTTTCTTTCATGTTGGAAAGCTATTGGCTCTCCACAAATTAATTAGTCACCCACCACTCTTAAGGCTTTTGACGGAAGAGGTTTCAAACCTTATGGGATTTTGTGTGCATTGCAAGTAGAATTAGCTGCCAAAATGGTCTTAGTAGAGGTTGAAGTCATAAATGGACCTTTAGATTATAACCTCCTAATGGGTCAGACATGGATTTATGACATGGAAGCTGTGGTCTTGACCTATTTTAGGATTCCCTCACCAGGGGGGCATCATGGCCATTGATCAACTAGCCTTTTTTTTCTAGTAATTCTCAAACTGTTGGAACTTTTTTAGGAGGGAAGAATATGGGAAAATTTTCACTCCCTCCTCTTGACATTCCCACTTTGGTTTCCTTTGTTAATATGATTTTCTCTTGCACTATTCCATTTGATCTTTGGATAGTACCTCGATTTTCTAATGTTGATGCATTTGGTAACCTTATGCTGTTAAATCCCATTGAGCTTGAATATGAAACAATTTGTTTGGCTTGTTCAACAAATTTTGATATCAATTCCTTAATAAATTGGGTTGATGATTCCCAAGATTTTAGTTCATCTTTTGACCCTTTCACCGGTACATTCTCTACTGATGAAAGCATGATGGAAATCTTGATGTGAGATGAAGCACCATGGGATGACAATCATCATCACTCCTTATTACCTGAAACCCTTGAAAATAATCTTGTAGATGTTTATTCACCTAATATTACTAGGATGTTCAAGGATTTGTTATTTATCCATGAGGTAAATTCTGAGAAGAACTTAGAAAATATTGAAGACACCATTCATGTTGATATTTTAATTAAACCAAGAGTTATCAAGAATGTCCATATTGGCACATCTTGTTCTCCTGATGAGATTAAGATTTGTAAATCCCTTTCTTAAGAATTTCATGACGTTTTCACTTGGACATATGAAGAGATGTTAGGTACTGATTCGAATATCATGGTACATGAGATAAAAGTTATTTGGATGCTAAGCCATTTAAACAATGCCTACATCTAGTTCACCCTAAGAAAGCTACTGTTATTAAGGCATAAGTTGAAAAACTTTTGCGTGTTGGTTTTATTTACCTAGTTCCTCTCACTGATTGGGTTTCAAACATAGTCCCCATAATGAAGAAACAAGGAATGATGCAAGTATGCGTCGACTATCGAGATGTTAACCGTGCTTGCGCCAAAGACAACTACCCAACCCCGTTCATCAAACAAATTGTTAATGAATGTGTTGGAAGCAATTTTTTTTTCATTTATGGATGGTTTTTCCGGTTACAATCAAACCAACATACTCCCATTAGACCAACATAAGACTGCATTTATTTGTCCATGGGACACGTTTTCCTATCGTAAAATCCCTTTTGGTTTAAGGAATGCTGGTGCAACTTTCCAGAGGGCTATGAATTATTCCTTCCATGATATTAAGCACATAGTATAACCTTATTTGGATGATTTACTTTCCCATTCCAAACATCGTGAAGATCATCCAATACATCTTAGAGCGATTTTCATAGGTTGTTGGAATTACTACATAATATTAAATATGTATAGATGTGTATTTTGTGTCCAATCTGATAGACTTCTTGGTTTCGTTGTGTCAAGACAAGGAACCCACATCGATCCACTCAAAGTAGATGCGTTTTTTGATTTTCCTGCATCTTCCTTACTATTTTAGTTACAACGCCTCCAAGGGAAGGCTATCTTTCTACAGATATTCATCCCAAACTATGAAGAACTTACGAAAGGATTCACTCACCTATTGAAAAAAGGGGTTCCCTTCCATTGGGATGATACAACCCAAAAGACTTTTGATGCCTTGACAAATTTCCTAGTTCGAGCATCATTATTGTATCGCCCTGACTATCAATGAGACTATTTCCTATATCTCACTGCAACTATTACCATAATTTCTATGGCATTGGTCCAAGAAGATAACCTAGGGGATTAACATATTATCTATTATTTGAGTCAAAATTTAAATGACATTGAAGTCAAATACACTCATGTTGAAAATTTAACTTTGGCAGTTGTGCAAGGTGTCCATATATTTCACCACTATATTCTGCTTCAGAAGGCTATGATAGTTTCTGATTGCAACCTAATGAATTACATTCTGTCACGTCAATTACTAGGGGGAAATTACTCTAAATGGATTGTTATTCTCCAAGAGTTTGATTTGGAATTCAGGAAATCCAAATCTAAAAAGTCCTTAGTCTTCCCTAAACTGATATGCGACCTTTGCTCATCTGAAATTGAAGCGACATTTGATGATTTTATTCTTGATGAGTCAATTGTTTCTGATTGATTCATCTGATCCCTAGTATGGAGATATCAATATCTATTTCTAGAGCCGAACTTTTTGACCTCACACCTCTTGCTCTAATCAATGTTGCATTCGATACCAAGCTCAAAATTACATTATACTTGGCAACACTTTATATTGCCATGGTGTCGACATGATATTTAGAGAGTTCCTCACTCATGAGGAGGCAGAGAAAGCTTTGAATGAGTGTCACTCTAGAACATGTGGTAGACATATGTCTGGCTATGCCACTGCCAAAAATATTTTGTAAGATGGGTAATTTTGGCCAACCATGTTTCGAGATTTCATTTTTGCAGTCCAAAAGTACCACACTTGTCAGATTTATAATCGTAAATCTCATGCTCCATCTACCCCTATGCATCATGTTATCACTGTTGGACTCTTTGCAAAATGGGGCATTGACTTCATGACCGGTAACCCTCATTCGTGTGGGGGGAATGGATACAATATTGTGGTTGTAGACTATTGGGCCTCAAAATCGTCCCTATTTTCACTCCATTATTCACTTATATCTTCACATTTTACCTTCATGTCACCTC
>APFE031092972.1:158709-197196 GCA_000404065.3 Pinus taeda
GAATTTTCAATTAGAATCTTATCAACATATGAGAGGACAACAAAGAGTCTAAGTTAGGCTCTCTCTCTCTATTTGATTGGTAATTGGAATTCATCTTTTTGTTTTTATGTTTCAAGTTATTTCATTTAGTTTACGCTTATGGATGAATTTTAGTTTAGTCTGGATTAGTACAAGAGAGGACAATCAAGAGACTAAGTTAGTCTTTCTCTCTTTGAATCTAAACAACAATTAAAGTTCATCCTCTCGTTTGCATTTTAAGTTTCTAGTTTTATGATTTCTCTATGATACTGTAGGGAAGGACAACCAGGATATCCTTAGTTAGGAGCCTCTTCCTTGCATATTATATTGAATCGTAGGTAATTTAATTAGACATAGAATTAGTCGCCTACTCCTGCACATATAGTGTTGGCATCATCAAAAGCTTACAAGTTTCCCTGGTCGATATTTAATGCAGCAATTTAAGCACAATAAATTGCCCAACATAGACTATTTTACTAAATGGGCCGAAGTGATGCCTACATATAACGGCAATGGCAAAACAATTGCATTATTTATATTTAACCATGTCATTGCCAGACTTGGTGTGTTGCAAGCCATCATTAAAGACCATGGTAAACATTTCTGAATTACATGATGTCTGAATTTGCTGCCAAGTTGGGCCTTCAACATGATAGCTTGAATCCCTATTACCCATAATCCATTGGGAAAGTATAAGCCATTAATAAGGTTTTGGAAATAATTCTGCCACACATGATACAGATTCATAAGACAAATTGACACCTCAATCTTTTTTTTGTGTTTTGTGGGCATACCGAACATCTATCCAAACTGCGACTGGCCTCACAACCTTTCAGTTGGTGTATGGTATGGAAGCACTCTTTCCGATTGAATGTGAGATTCCATCTTTAAAGCTTACCATCGAGCTTCTTCCCACAACTTCTGCAGAAGAAAAGCATTTTTTTGCATCTAGACTGCTTTGATGAGACTAGGCGTGATACTGTAATGGCCAATGAGGTCCACAAGAAACACATCAAAGCACAATATGACAAAATTTTAAAACTTCGTTCCATCTCAGAATGTGATCTAGTCCTTTTATATGGTCAGCGAGCTGATAAATTAGGAGTTGGAAAGCTTGAACCGATGTGGCTAGGTTCGTATATAGTCAAATGTGTACTTGAAAAAGGGGATTATGAGCTCATTGATTTTGATGGAATCCCTTTGGCACAACCCAGTAATGGATTGTACCTAAAAAAAAACTATGCGTAGGTTACCTTTGCATAGTCATTGTGTACATATTGTGTAGGTGTGTTAGTGTGTTTGCAGTGTGTTTCCTTCGAAGTTTCCTATTACCTCTGTTAATCTTGAATTACATGTGATTTGCAGTTATCGGCATCCCCTCAGCCATATGTTGGTTATGTTGATGACGCTAGTCATAGTACTAAAAAAAATTCCTTCGCAACATGGGCTATTTATGCTCCTAGTGGCGAGTTGGTGAGTATTCATGTAGAAAATATGTTGGTAGGTTAACCCGATAATGCAATATAAATCAAAGAAAAATACTATAACCACTTCTACTATCAATTTGTGGAAGCTTAAAGATCGAGCTCTACAATATAACCAGAAGAAGAAGAATCAATGGCATAATACACATGAAAATACTTTGGGGAAAGCCTCAGCTAAAAACCCCACAATATTGTGTTATCATACATGGTGGAAATACATAGAAATTATACAAAGCCAAGGAAGTAATGCATAAGACCCATGTCTTTCATCTTGAATTCTCTTACAAGGTCCTCCTTGCAAGACACGATCAACTGATCATCACTAGTCAGTATTAGATCATCAACATAAAGTACGATGATCAACAACTTACCTTTTACCACGATGTGGTATAGGTTCACATCTGTTTTACTCTTTGTGAAGCCCAACCCGGTGAAGTAGTTGTCTATCCTAGTGTACCAAGCACGAGGTGCTTGCTTCAACTTGTACAATGCTCTCTTGAGTCAGCACACATGCGACTCACGATCAAAGGTCTCAAAACCTTCCGGCTGCTCTATGTACACCTCTTCCTCAATCTGGCCATTGAGGAATGCAGTCTTCACATCCATTTAATGGATCTTCCAACCCATTTGTGCTGATAGTGCCAACATAGATCTGATAGATGAGTACCTTGCGACGAGAGCAAAAGTATCATCATAGTCAATGCCCTTGACCTGTGAAAAGCCACGGGCAACAAATCTTGCCTTATGCTTCTCCACACTACCATCAACAGCTTGCTTTACCTTGTAAAGCCAACGGGAACTCACAACTGACTTGTTCTCCGGTCTCGGAACCACGTCCAAAACACTGTTATGAACTATGGAGTCATAATCCTCCACCATAGCATCAACCCAAATCGGCTGTTGCACTGCTTCCTCAAAGGAAGATGGCTCGGTCTCAACACATTCCCCAACAAGGGCCATGTATCTAGTGTACCTCTAAGGTGACCTCCTCTGTCTGTGCTAAGAAGATGGTGCTCCCACATTCTCTCTCGCATCCTCCAACAATTTGTTAGCTTCTCTTGTGCGCTTCTGTCCATATCTGGAAGACTCTGCTTGAGTGGATGTCTCCACTCCTGGAACCTTTGCATGTGGCTACTCCACATCAGTCTGAGGCTCCTCCTCCTTAGGAACCAACAATTCCTCCACAGCCTGTAGTTGGAGCTCCCTCTCAAGGGAAACTTGCATGGCCTTCTGCTCATCAAAATTGAGATATTTGTGAACCACTGTCCTCCGAATGGTAGGCAAGTAAACCCGATAGTTGTGAGGTGTATCAGTGTACCCCATAAATATCCCAACTTTACTGTTGACTCAAGCTTCTTTCGTGCATCCTTTGTCATATTGCAATATACCGATGAGCTAAAGATCCTGAAGTGACCCACATCTGATCTCTTACCGCAGAAAGCTTCCTCTGGTGTCTTCATCCCAAATATGTGATGCGGGCTTCTATTCTGCAAATATATCGTTGTGTTGCATGCCTCAGCCCACAAGTGAAGGAGTAGCCCTTGGTCATGCAGCATTGCCCGTGCTGCCCCTGCAATAGTTTTGTTCTTCCTCTCGACCACCCCATTCTGCTGTGGGTTATGAGGTGTCGTCAACTCTCATTTAATTCCTTCCACTGCACAAAAGTCCTTAAACTCTTGAGAGACATATTCTCCACCCTTGTCACTTCTCAAGGCCTTGATCTTCTTCCCTAACTCTTTCTCGACCAAAGCTTTGAACTCAAAAAATTTTGTGAAAGTTTGGTCCTTCTTCTGCATGAAATAAATCCAACATTTATGAGAATAGTCATCAATGAAAATCACATAATACCTTTGCTTCACTGTGGATGCCATCGAGAATGGTCCACACAAATCAATATGAACTCGCTCTAAGATAGCCTCTGCTCGACTGTCTCGATCGTGAAAGGAATACTTGGTGTACTTTCCCAAGGTACAACCTTTGCATGTGTCAACTTGCTCAAGTTTACCTTTAGGAAGTCCTATAGATATCTATTGCATTATCTTCAAAGCCCCATGATGCAAATGGCCCAACCGCATGTGACACAACTTGTCAATGTCTTGGCTTTTCACCATTTCTGCTTTCGAACTCAATATCGCACAATCATCTACCTCTAGTTTATAGAGATCTTCACTAGAATCCCTATCCTCTTGGTCTGACTCATGGCTATGTGTCTTAGGAACACCTCTCCTTTATTGAAGACAACATCGTAGCCTTTATCCTCCAACATTGTGACCAATACCAAATTCTTCTTTAGTCTAGGCACATACATCACATCTGTCAAGGTGAGAGGAGCTCCATGCTCCCTCTGAAAAGCAACCGTGCCCACTCCTAAAACACTATATCTTCTGCTGTCACCCATCTCTATGCGCATATTGAGGTCTTTCTCCTCTAAGGCATTGAATAAATTTTTATCACCAATCATGTGGAATAAGGCTCCACTATCAAGATACCAGACACAACCCATCATCGATGACACCATGCATGCGATGAGGGTAAAGTCCATTTCGAATTGAGAGGCTAATGCCTCACCTTCCGATCATTCCGAGGATCCCTTCTTGGACTTCTTCGATGGGCAATTAGTCGCATAATGTCCCATCTTGTGACAATTAAAGCATCTTAGTTTAGACATGTCACCCTTCTTCCCTCCATGAGAAGAATTCGATTTGAAATGGGAAGCCTTTCCCTTCCCTTTCCTTGCCTTACTTGCTAAGGCCAAATTTTCTTCATCATCATTCTTGGATGAAGAACCATCTCATGTGCTCCTCCTGATCTCCTCCTCCATAAGATCCGACCACAGTCGTTCCCCATCTGGCAATTTCTCCCTTCCATTCACAGAGTCCTGGTAGCTATTCCAACTCTTTAGAAGGCCAAGGAGATCGAGGCTCACCATATCATCATCGGCAGTAGTTATTACCACACTACCAAGATCATCTCTATAGGTGGTGAGATTTTTCAGATATGTGGAAATAGTATCGCCCTTCTCCATCTTGATTCTTCGAAGCTTATCCTTGAGGACCAATTTCCTCTGGTCACTACTATTCTGGTAGAGGTCCTTCAATGTCTTCCACATTGAAAATGGAGTATCCTTCCCATGGAGACTCCAGAAAATATGGTCTCGAACTCCCTCAAGGATGATTCGTCTCGCCTTTCCCACACACTTCTTCCACTCAGCCAACTCTTGTGCATTAGTTGAAGCTGGCTTTGGGATTTCTTGATCAAAGAATTCCTTCAAGCCACTGTCTTCTAATACAACCACCATTCTATCTTTCCATGCTATGTAATTTGAGCTACCTTCCAAGTCATACTTGAGTCTCAAGCCATAGAATGCCATTGGCCAACCTTGAAGTATGATATGAATTTGATTTGCACCTGCAACCCTGAACTTCAAACTTCGAATTCTCTTCTCAGTTTAATGTTCACATCTCTTATGCCATGTAGAAAATTTGTGATAGGTTAACCCAATAATGCAATATAAATAAAAGAAGAATACTATAACCTACTTCTACTATCAATTTGCGGAAGCTTAAAGATCGAGCTGAACAATATAACCAGAAGAAGAAGAATCAATGGCACAATACACATGAAAATACTCTGGGGAAAGTCTCAGATAAAAACCCCACACTATTATATTATCATACATGGTGGAAATACATAGGAATTATACAAAGCCTTAGCTCTCACAGCTAGCCCGCTCTCAGTGCAATCCTCACAGATGCTCACAGGCAATCTTGGCTTCTCTCCACCTTCCTCTCTGCCCTCCAAGCTCCTATTTCCTTGCGTTATTCCTTGTGGGTGATTAGCCTATTACCAAGTGGAAAAACAAGCCTTCAAAATTGCTCAATCCTCAAGGATGAATCCTTGAATTCATGCATGAGTTTTATCCATGAGAAAACACATGCAACTAATAGTACATTGTCCTTAAACATTAATCCCAATTGGGTCTTTCTCAGAATAGACATGCATGGGTTTCTAATGAGGGAATCTTCAGTTAACTGGAGTAGCACTAGTTGAGTTCATTAATGCATCAACTGACTGTTAACTCACTATTAGTTCCTCATATAGTTAGGAACTAATTTAACTAGACTTAACTCATTAAATTGAGTTAACTAATTACAAATCAAATATAACTCAATCTTATCTCCTTAATATAAGGGATAACTCTTGCATGACTTCAGAAAGGCTTCTAACTTGAATTTCTCCAGCTAATTAATTTAAAATTAATTAATTAATTATTTCCAAGTCGCTGTTAAGACTAAATTCAATTTTAATTCACAATTTAATTCAAGGACAAATTAAATTGGAATATTCTTGTTGCCATATTTCAACAACGAGATCTTCGAGTCCGCTAGTAGTGTCGCCTTCCCTACAACATCAAGCCCTTCATAGATGAGGTATTGTGTGATGTTGCATATCTTGATGTTTGTGATGTATTATTAGGCCAACCATACTTGTGGAAGCGACATGCTGTGTATGACTCAAGACCTCACGATGTTATTATTTCTTTGGGTAATTCATTATACAAGATATCGGGGGTAGCCCCATTTACTGCCACCTCTTTGATCTCTGCTATGAAATGCAGTAAGATCTTCTCCCATACTAGGAAATTCATTTTCTTTCCGGTTCGCTCTCAAAGTAAGGGAAAGATTGTAGCCACGTCCATGGCCCCTGGGAAGGGTTCCTACACGCAGTGAAAGCAGGTGGATACAGTCATGAAAGAATACAGGAACATCTTATCCTCACCCACAGGGGTACCATTGCACTGTCAAGTCAAGAATTCATTCGATCTGACTCTCTGAGCACCTCTACACAACGGTTCAATATATCACCGCTCCATTATGAAAAATTCCAAGTACAAGCAATGACATGATCAACATTGGGTGCCACATAAGTTTCAAGTGGGTGACAAAGTCTGGTTTCATCTACAAAAAGAATGCCTTACAAGAGCCCATCGGAAGCCCAGACCACTCCAATATGGTCCTTACACCATTACCAAGGCTATGGGAAATAATGAATTGGAGCACAACATTCCCCCATACCTTGGCTTTCTCTGAGTGTTCAATGTGGACCGCCGTCGACAATGCTTCCCACCATTACTGGACACATCCGAGATGCATAACAGCTCACGAGGGACCAAGTTCAGCGAAAGTTTCCCCATCTCATGGAGGCACTCAAAGAAATGGGGACAATTTCTTCCTAAGGGGGGAGGAATGATCCAGGTGGATGTTGGTGGCCACCCACCTATCCCACATGGACCCCCACAACTATCTCTTTCAGTTTCTTTAATTGTACCACAATTTACTATTTTTGGCAGTTCTTGGGTTCGTGAACTTCCAGAGTCATTTTGAGGCCCTAAACGACATTTTTTTGGAAAACAGGGGCCAACATGGGTTTTAGATTGATCTTGGCCATTTGAAAGTTGTATTCCTTGGATAGATCTTTCTAACGAGGTATTTTGCACGTCAAACGGAGATCGTATGCCATAGTTACGACCGCGGGAAGTTGATGTACCAATTTCCCAAATGGGGCCTATAGTTTGGCGCTTCATCTACTAGGGTTAGGGTTTTCATGTTTAGGTTTTCCATTGTTTCTCAACAATAAATGGCCTTCGAGGCTCATTGTAACACAGTTTAGAGGCATGTAGACACCACATCTCTTCTCAGAGATAAGCTACCATCGCCCTAGCTAGTTTATTTCCATTTCTGCTTGTAAGCATATTTTCAGTATTTGATATTAATAAACTGAAGTATTATTTCTATTGCATCTCTGTATTTATGGTTATATCTGTCATTTGTTGCGTTCCTGTTTAAATATGGATCAGATGATACCAATATTTATGGTAGACTTGAAATAGATAAATCATAAATCATAAGTGTAACACAAAAGGTATCATAAGTTACTCTATTTTTATTCCTTTTTTTTTTAATTTCTACTCATCTAGTATTACATTGAATGCAATTTTTACCCTTGAACACTTGCAACTAGACTTCAATTGAAAAAATCATTATTCAAATGTCTTATACCACATTTTCCCTCTAATTCTATAGGTTCAATCACTTGAATTCATAACCCAAGAAAATATTAAGGCTTTAGTGAATGTACAACAACTAGAAATAAATAGACCATGCCACCACACATATAAACCAACATAAATCCATTAGAAAATTTGTTGTTATATGGAAATTCCAATGAAGTTTTGAATTGTGTTGTGAAATGGTCAAGTCACGAACATGCTCAAGCCTTATTGTGTATATATGGAAGGTGCAATAATACAATGTGGTCTCAAGCTTTCTGAATCAAATACTCCAACACCATCAATGAGGCGAACATATATTAGAAGGTTATCACATGAGTATGTTGCATTTGAAAAAAATGCAGATAGTGAATCATGGGGTGTTCACTGCAATGCAAACATGTACAACCATCATATGTCATGAAGACAAAACAGGAGAGGTGTAAAGTTTAACTCAAAATTTGAAGCTTTTAATATGCATTTCATTTATCTTATAGAAATTTTTGATATTTATCCATTGGCTAATTCCACATCCTGCTTAATCCTTTTTCAATGAACTATTCAATAATAACTTTTATGTTGAAATCATTTTAAGATATCTTTAAGAATATATGGAAGTGAGCCTTATTTTCTAAAGGGATCCCACACCAGACGATGTGAAGTCTAATTGGGACTTTACATTGGGGAGACCCACCTGCATGTTGGCATTATCTAGCACCATCAATAGGAACTCAACAAGGCTACAAAGTGTTGATGGTGTTTGATACCTACAACATATAGGGGATATCTCTAATATAAGGTCCAAACTAGACCTCACACCATTTGGTGTAGGATTCCCATCCAGAATATGGATGGATGTTGTTTTCTTAAAGATATGCCTTGGCTTTAGCTGTCAACACAATTTAAAAGTGAAAATGTCATTTTGAATGAGCAAGATAGTGTTCCTTGTGAATGTTCGATTGCAGATGTATCAAGGTTTTCTGATTGCGAAGGGGAAAATGAAGTGAGCGTCAAAGAGAGAAGTAATTGTACTACCCTAATGGAGACACACATAGAAGAGAAAGGTTCATCTAACATCAAGAAAAGTAGTTCACAAGGATGCGACAATCATTATAAACATAAAAAAGCATTTCCAACAAGAAGCATAGAAGTCACCAAAATAGTTCAATTACTCCAGTACTAAAGAAAGAAAACATGATTTATAAACATTCAAAGAATAGTCTTAGAAACATTCACAATCCATGTGTGAAAATGTATTGTCCTAGAAGGCTTAAATATTCAGCAAAAGTACCAAGCTACATAAACACAATGAACACCACTAGCTCAAATAGTGGAGCATTAGAGCCACTACTTACTCCAAAAAAGTACTAACTCTATCTCTTTAATTCCTTGTGGGAGAAGCCAAGGTCCAAATTCCTTTACATGAGAAATGAGGATCTATTTATAACTTGATGAATGGAATTTCACATCCTCATGACTCTTGAATTTCAAACTTCTAGTGACCTTTGGACTTCTACAACCTTTGGAATTCCAAATGACTTTTGGAATTACATATGAATTTTGGTATCAAATGTCTTTTGGATTTCCATGACTCTTTAGTTCACAGAAGACTCTTGGTCTTCCACTTATTTATCCTTAGTATGATTACAATAGTACAACATGGCTTCCACATCATCATGTGATGAGACTTGACATGTCACTATCTTTGATGACTAGGGCTATTAGTGATTGATGGCATAAAATTTCTCTAGTGATGATAGGGTTGCCAATTATATCTTCATTCTTCATGCAACTCCAATCGTTAATGTCCTCTACCCTCAAAAGGGTCTCTAATCAAATGGATTCTTAGGGGTTATTTGATCATCAAGATTCAAGTGTTTTCCTCATTCCTTCTGACCTTACTTCGTTTGTTCTCCTTGCCTGATCTTCCTCATGTGTGCTTGCCACAATGTTTCTAGAATCCTTGTATCTGCAAATCATTCATTATGAGCAACCATCAGCCTGAAAATCTCATATTCTACCATGATTCATGCATATTTTATGTTGATGCCTTTTTGGCATGTTCAAGAGGGACAAAAGAGGCTTCAGGGCACATGGGCATGCTTTGAAAGGCTAAAGGGATGAAGAGGGAAGGCTTCAGGGCTTCGTCATGCCCTTAAAAGATGGGGACAATCAAGGCAGGGTGCATGGCACAAGTCTGAAGAAAGAAGGGGAAGGCTTTAGGCTTCCCAAGTGCGTTATATGCTCAAGGGAGAGATGGAGGGCACATGGCACACTCCTGAAGGTTGAAGGATGAAGGCTTTAGGCCTTTGGGATGCACTCATGCACTCAAGAGGACCAAGAGGGTGAATGGCGCAAGTTTGAAGGCTAAAGGGAAGAGGTTTGTGTCTTCATAGTGCACTCATGTGCTAAAATGATCTAGAGGAATCCTAGCGCATTGGAGAAGGTTGAAGGGAGGAGCGTAAGGCCTTCTTGGTGCACCTATGGGCTCAAGGAGGGCACACTTCCTTGAGTCGAAGGAGTGCGCTCAAGGAAGAATTGATCTCTAGGAGGACGCAATTCGAGTAAGGAACGGGGAATAGGGTTGAGTGTGCCTTATGCCCTTGGAGGGCACATGGTGCACTTCTGAACAACAAATGATTCCCTATCAAGGATTCAAAGTGCACTCATGTGCTCTTATCCTTAATGAGTTCGCTTTGAAACCAAAGGTTTGTCTAAGTCTGGAACATGAGGCAAGGGGAAAACAGGATGAGTTTTTACATAGAACCATGTGTGACACATACCAACTTTGTTTTCACCTAAAAAATGATCATCTATCCATTTCTAACTAGGTGGATCGAAATACACCATGTAGGATTAATTTTACCATAGTAAAATCACTTTCACTATACAAAATAATTTAGTAAACCATTTTTATTAAATTATTTCTGTTTAAAATAATAATAAAAACCCATGAGAATAATTGAATAAATCAATACTGATTTAATTTTCTCTAGAAATAATTATTAAATCATTATTTGATAATTATTTCTTAATACAATTGACTAAATCACCTAGGAATAATTAAATAAATCACTATTTATTTATTACTCAACTTTATTTTTGGAATAATTGTTAAATCACTTTTTAACAATTATTTCAAATTCACACTTTTCTTAATCCTTGAAAAGTGATTAATAAATCATTTTATTTGTTAATTACTTCAACCATTTTCTAAATAAATATGTTTGACCATTTTGAATATCTTTTCCCTCTCCAAAAATTATAATAAAGTATTTCTAAGGGTTATATCTTAATTTGGTCAATAATTTTTTATTATTTTCCAATTTCTAATCTAGCCCAATACATATCCAGGTGGATATTGGTGGCCACCCACCTATTCCACCTAGACCTCTAGTCAATTTCATTTGTTTCCTTATTTATTTCAACATTTACTATTTTTAGTAGTTTTTCGGGTCTCGAACTTCTGAAGCAGTTTTGACCCCCTAAACGACGTTTTTTTTAGGTTTGTTGCAGGCTCATATCCATAGGCAAGGGCCTGCAGCAAAATCTGTAATACTTGGAGAGAAATTTCCAACAAGATATCATACACTCGAAACAGAGAAATATGACCAAGTTATGACCCTGGGAAGTTGGTTGCCCAACTAACCCCAACAGGGCCCACAAACTCTTGGCATTACATCTCCTGGGGTTAGGGTTTTGGTTGTTTAGGGTTTTCTCATGTTTTTCAATAATAAATAGGCCCTTGAGCCTCATTGTAACACAGTTCAAAGGCATGTATCCGCCACATCTCTTCTTAGATAGAAGCTACCATTGCCCGAGCTAGTCTTATTTCCATTATGTTTGTAGGCATATTTTAGTATTTGAGATTAATGAAATGAAGTGTTATTTCTACTGGATCTTTGTATTTTTGGTTATATCTGTAATTTTTTGTGTTCCTATTTAAATTTGGATTAGTGGTATTAGAGAGGTTTTCCCTTTCTCTGTTTTTCTTTGCATGTCCCCAACGAGGTGGGGATATAAGGAGTTAGGGCTTAAACAGGTCGAACCCTTGCAAGACCAGCCTCACAAATCCTGATGGACTCCCATGGCGGAGGAAAATAAATATGGGGGGGGGGGGAGATCCTTTCAAAATCTTGCTCAAAGAAGCCCTCGAGCTATAGAGGAACACGATGATGGACAACTTTCCCTAGATCCTTCAGGGACTACCCAAGGGCGACGTGTCTACTTCCAGCAGCTACTCTGGAAGCACCACACCCTTTAAGGTACAAGTTAAATTTTACATTCCCATATTTGAGGGTCAGATAGATGTAGACGTTGCAGATAAATAGTTAAATATGCTAGAAGAATATTTTTTCTGTTCATGATTTTTCCAGGCAGGAAAATATTACTTTTTCTCCTCTCGAAGTCGACCCCCATGTCAATGACTTGTATGAAACCTATTGTGAGTAGAAGGATGAAAGTACGCCCTCACTATTTTTTTCCACACCGACTTGGAATTCATTTTGGGATGCCATCAAAGACCAGTACTACCCTATTAGGAGCTATGAGGATAAATACATAAAGTGGACCACACTGTGACATGGAAGATACCAAGACGTGTTAGATTTTACCAATTTTTTTCATACCCTTCGCACAAAGTTGGGTATTAAGGATTCTTAGAAACATTTGGTACTCAAGTACCACAACTAGCTACATAGGTACATTTAGGATGAGTTGGAGTTCCTGGACATCTCCTCGTTCGACACGACGTACCGATACGCTATCAGGAATAAGCAAAAGCTTAAACAAAAAAAGCGAGACTTTGGATCTGTGAATCTGAAGCAAGGGAAAGGCACCCCCAAACCGCAGAGTAAATGGAAAATCCAAGGCGAGGTGACTTAGGATAACCCACCGAGTCCGCAATCAGAGAACAACACCATGAAGACAAAGAAGGACACAGGAAAGTGGTGAGAGTTCCATAAGAGATCCACTCACAACACAAGTGAGTGTCGGGCCAAGCATTCGCTAGTGGCCAATCTGAAGGCTTTTTAGTCTAATGCATGTTCTGACTCTAAGTCAGAACCTGACAAGCAAAATGAAATATGGAAGTAGATCATTAACATGGAGCCCAATGCCACTGTGGCCACCACCAGGATTGAGAAGATTGAGCCTGAGGATCCAGAAGAGGGGGAGCACCTATTCAACTCACAGATGTGGGTGAAGGGTTCTCCGTTGTAATTCATTGTCGACAACAGGAGCCAAAAGAACCACATTTCAGCAAAGGTCGTGAAGCGGTTGGGCTTGTCACTACAACACATCCACAACTGTACACCATCGAGTGGCTTCACCAAGGACGAGATCTTTGCATCAGCCAGCATTGTCACCTTTCCTACAACATCAAGCCCTTCACAGATGAGGTATTGTGTGATGTCGCTCTTCTTGAAATTTGTGACGTATTATTAGGACAATCATACTTATGGTAGCTACAAGTTGTATATGAGTCTAGACCTCGCTCTGTTATTATTTCTTTGGGTACTAATTTATACATGATACCATAGGTAGCCCCACCTATTGTCGTCTCTTTGATCTCTGCTAAGGAATGCATTAAGTTCATCTCCAAGACTGGAAAATTTGTTTTCTTTCTAATTGGCTCTCAAAGTAAGGGGAAGGTCGTGGCCACATCCATGGACCCTAGGAAGGGTTCCTCTAAGTAGCATAAGCAGGTCGATATAGTCATGAAGAATACAGGGACATCTTCTCCTCACCCATAGGGTACACCTGTATTATCAGGTCAAGCATTCAATCAATTTGACTCCTAGAGAACCTCTACCCAATAGCCCGATATATCATTGCTCCATTTTGTAAAATGAAGAGATGAAGTGGAAAATCTATGAGTTGCTGCAAAAAAGGCACATTCGATCAAGTTCCTCACCTAGTGGGAGCCTGATTGTACTTGTGCAGAAGAAGGATGGGACCTGGACGCTTTGAATTGATTATCAGGCATTAAATAAAATCAATGTCAGAAACAGGTATCCAATCCCTCGGATTGATGACCTGCTAGACAAACTCAAGGGGGGCAATTATTTCACCAAGATCAATCTAAATTTTGGTTATCACCTCATTCCAATAGAGCCCAAAGATGTATGGAAGACCGCCTTTAAATCCCAAGAAGGCATTTTCAAATGGTTGGTTATGCCCTTCGGGTTGAAAAATGCCCCTGTTACTTTTATGAGGCTAATGGGTGACATCTTGCGGCTATTCACCAACTCATTTGTGATTGTTTATCTGGACAACATCCTCATATTCAACAAGTGTTGGGAAGAACACTTGCAACACATTCGACAGGTCCTTCAAACCCTTCGACAACACAAATTGTGTGCCAACTTGGAGAAATGCACCTTTGGCATGAGCTAGGTCCAATACTTGGGTTACATCATAGATGAGTGTGGCATGCATGTGGACGAAACTAAGATTCAATTCATTTGGGATTGACCAACCTTGACCACTCTAATGGAGCTTCGTAGATTTTTGGGCCTTGAAAATTTTTATTGGAGGTTTGTGTTAGGATTCTCCCATATTTCTTGGCCTTTGAGCCAAATTACTAAGGGCGGGGCAAAAGAAAAGTTTTCCTAGTCTGAGTCCCAACAAAAGGCGTTCATTGAGTTGAAGCACCACCTCTACTCTGCACTGGTACTCACACTGCCAGACCTGCAACAACCATTTGAAATCGAGACAGATGCCTCAGACTATGCTATTGGTGCAGTCCCAACCCAGCACATGCATCCAATGGCCTATCATAGTGAGACACTTTCTAATACAATTTGGAATTATCCCCCCTATGATAAAGAGATGTATTCCATTATACAGGCTTGTCGATAGTGGACGCACTACATTCTAGGGAAGGAGACAGACATCCACATCAATCACTGACCTCTTCAATTTATACACACATAGGGGAAGTTGCAAAACAATTGCCATAAGAAGTGGTCTACATATCTGCAAAAATTTCACTTGAACATTAAATACAAAAAAGGCAGCACCAATCATGTTGTAGACTACCTCAGCCAGCCCCCAGTTGCAGCACTAACCAATGATCTCAACTCTTGTGGTCATGAGACCTCTGGATGGCCACAATTGTAAAAAAATGATCCAGAGTTCACCTCCACATACCAGATGCTATTACATGGAAAGCAAGTTCCTATGTTCTACCTCCAGGATGCATTATTATGCTACCTAGACCACGTTTGTGTTCCTTCAAGCAAGTGTTCCAAGCTGATTTGGGAGGTGCACTACAGTCGGGTCGCAGGACACTTTGGAGTGGAGAAAACAATGGTTGTACTACAAAAGTACTTCCATTGGCCCAAACTCTATTGGGATGTTGGGAAATATATCAGATCTTGCACAACCTACAGCATCGCCAAGCCAACCATGAAGAAGCAAGGCATGTACACTCCTCTTCCTACTCCTAGCCAGTCGTAGGAATCCATCTCCATGGACTATATGTTTGGCCTCCCTTCTACTAAGCATGGTAATGACTATGTATTCATGGTCATGGAAATGTTTTCTAAGATGGCTATATTGGTGGCCTGTAAGAAGAGTATCACAATAGAGAACACTGCCAAACGCTTCTTTGAACATGGGTACATTTTTGGATCCCGCAGACCATTATATCAGATTGAGATAGCAGGTTCATGAGCACATTCTAGTCAAGCCTCTGGACACTATTAGACACCAAGTTCACTAAGTGGACTGCCTTCCATCCCCAGACTGATGGCTAGACAGAGGCCGTCAATAGGATGATAGTGCACACACTTCGCATGTACAACTCCAAGCATCACCAAAACTAGGATTAGAGTCTTCCATAGTTATAATAGAGCTCTCCATAGCTTGAATGGTCACAATCCCTTTCAAGTGGGTCTAGGATTTCAACCATTATGTCTTATTGATGTTGCCATGCCTCACGCGACTACACAAACAAAATACACACATGTACTTTCTGAGGCTGATAAAGCTACCAAATTTATTGAACGCATCCAAAACATCCACTAGTAGATTCACGAAATCCTGGAGAAGTCAAATTCCAAGTACAAGCAGTGACATGATCAACACCGGGTGCCACACAAGTTTCAGCTGGGCAACAAAGTTTGGTTGCATTTGCAGAAAGAACATCTTACCGGAGACCATTGGAAACTTAGACCACTCTGATATGGTCCTTATACCATTCCCAAGGCTATGGGAGACAATACTTTTGAGCTTAGCATTCCCCGATTCTTTGGCCTGCACCCAATGTTCAATGTGGACCGCCTTCGGTCATACTTCCCACCATTACTGGACACGTCAAACATTATAAAACAACTCACACCAATAGAGATAAACCTAGAATGCATGGAATAGGCCACGTCTGACTAGATTATGGACATATAGGTTAAGAACACTCACTAGTAGAAGATCCAACTATATCGGGTTGTCAAAGCTGACCAACTCTTGCACCAAGGCAAGTGGCTCACCAAGGACCAGATTCAAAAGAAATTTCCTCACCCCATGGAGGCTCTGCATGCAATGAGGACTATTGCTTCCTAAGGGAGGAGTAATGATCCAGGTGGATATTGGTGTCCACCCACCTTTTCCACATCGACCTCCAGTTGGTTTCATTTGTTTCCTTATTTATTTCAGCATTTATTATTTTTAGCAGTTTTTTGGGTCAAGAACTTATGGAGCAGTTTTGACCCCCTAAATGGTGGTTTTTTAGTTTTGTTGTAGGATCATAGCCATAGGTAAGGGCTTGCATAAAAACCTATAGTACGCAGAGATACCTTTCCAAAAAGGTATCATACACGCCAAATAGAGATAATATGACCAAGTTATGACCCTAGGGAGTTAGTTTCCCAACTAACCCCAACGGGGCCAACAAAATCTTGGCATTACATCCCCTAGGTTTAGGGTTTTGGTTATTTGTGGTTTTCTCATGTTTTTCAATAATAATAAGGCCCTTAAGCCTCATTGTAACACAATTTAGAGGCATGTAGCTGCCACATCTCTTCTCAGAGATAAGCTACCATCGCCTGAGCTAGTCTTATTTCCATTATGTTTGTAATCATATTTCAGTGTTTGATATTAATGAAATGAAGTGTTATTTATGCTGCATCTTTGTATTTCTGGTTATATCTATAATTTTTTGCGTTCCCGTTTAAATTCAGATCAAATACTTTGTTATAAATAAGAGGGTTTTCCATTCATTTTTCACCTTGATCACTATAATCATCGCCATTATCATCTCATGTCATTTGATCTCCCACTTGAGTTCTATATTGTTTTGGGTTTTCTGCATATTGAGAGAGAGAGAGAGAAATAGATCATTGAAGCACAATGACTTTAAAGGACCCATCCCATAGAGGGGTATTTACATAACCATGTTGTAAATCTTATTCACATGGTGTTATTAATAAAAATGTTATTCATTTAAAGTCTTCTTCTATTGCATTATTGCGTTAGTTATTTCTTGTTGCTCTATGTTTTAGATTGCATATGGTCTTTTTGTTGCAGGGTTTTCTTCTTTTGTCATTGCAGATCTTAAGCGTAAACAACCACATCTTGTTATTAGGGTCACTTACCACCAGTGACTTAAGTGAATTATTTTTGGTACACTTGCTAAGAATTTTCATACTAACAAATGGCGACTCCACTGGGTCTTTAGCTACATGGCCATCAAAAAATGTAAACTCCAATGATGTAGTAATTCATATCCTTGGTGATTGTCATTTCAGTGGTTTTCAGTATTTTCTCCAATTAATTTTATCCTCTCAATTTCTATTTTTAGATATCTTTTCTTTCTCTAGATTTTTTTTCTTGAATTATGTTGGCTTTCCTCATCTTTCCGTAGGTCACGGGTACCAGCAGAGCAGGAGACGACACAATCTAGGTGAGACCTACTGAGTGAGAGTCCCAAGAGAAAAAAAAAACTCTTTTGGCCCCTTTTCTATGCTCCGCAACACACTTTTTGGCCAATTTTCTACATTCCAATGCACTTTTCATCTCAGAATCCGCATTCTGCAATTTTTCAGAATTTTTTAGATTTGTCGATTGTGTTGTGTGTTTACTAGTAAGGGTTGTTATTTGTTATGGAGTCACTCCCAGGCCTATATTCTCTTATTTATTTCTTATTGAGGAAATAAAAAATCCCTATAGGTTTTAAATTACACCTCAATCTTTTAGGAACATATTTGTTGAATTGAGGAGTCTAGGGTACAACACTTTCAACCTTTAATTACAAGGGTTTTTTCCATTGTTTTCCAGCCCTATTGGATAGGTTTCTTCATCATTTTATTCCCTTTATATTTTATTGTTTTCTTCTCCCTTAAGACCCCCTTAAGTGTCCTAGGTTTTTGGAGATTCTTTCCTATCCTTTATAACATTTTTCACCTCTAAATTGTTTATTTGTTTGCACCATTTACACCATATTTGTGCCTTTAGATTTCAGTCCCTTATACATTAGATATGTTTTCCCTAAGTGTGTCTTTAAGTAGCTTTTTTGCATCCTCTTTTTAATTTCTTTATAGCCTTCTTGGGTGGGGGTTTGTGTGCTTGAATTTGTTGTTCATTTTATTGTCCATTTTCAACATTATGTATAGTTTTTCAACACTTTATTTTTAGCAGCACATGGCATCATAAAACATGCTCAATTAACTCATCCACTTGACACATCATTTTCACACACACACACACCCTAAGTGAACGTGATATTGGTTAACACTGCCAAGCCAAGACTTGAAACACTACACCTTAATAATCAAACAAATAAAGATTTATCCCACTTGGGAACCAGGGCGAAATAGTCTGTGTAGTTAGGTGTAGGATCAGTGGGATATATAGGCTTCCAATAACACCCATTGATCACCTACATTGAGACATAAAAGTTAACATATTAGGGAGCTCAAACTCATTCATCATCCCATAGTCCAATGTCGGAGTGCATCAAAAACCCAATTCAGAGGGAGCTAGACTAGGTCATCGTTCAAGCGATTCTCCTCAGGGATACCCAACCCGTGGTAGGGAATCACGTGTGGTGGCTGACACCAAGAAGCTCAAGAATCAAACACCCCTATGGGACAAATGTAATTGTAGTGACAAATCATAGGAAAACACCCTATAGGACTGGCTATGGGAAGTTGTTGGTTCTCTACTGGATAGCTCTACTTGTGGGGATAGGATTCTGTCAAGAAATAATTCTTTTGGAAGGCCATATGAAACAGTATATTTAAGCTTGTTTGAGTATTTAGATCACCTATATGCTATAGGTCATTTTTCTTTGATAAGATGTGTTTTCTTGAATTAGAATAGCATCTTAATATAGTTAGTTTACACTTGGCACAACTGCACTAGGTGTTTGCTTGTTGTTTGTTTCTCTTTTACTCCTATAATCCCCTTTTATTCTATTGATTCATCTTTGTCTTGACATCATTGCACCCCCTAGGTGTTTTTCGTGGATATTTCATGTCCTTCAACCCCAGTTTCCTTTAGGACATCTTACTCCTCCCCGTCAAGTTATATTTCATCCTCATAGTCCTCCATTGAGTCCTCATTTGACTCTGGTTCTGTTGATTCTTCTAGTTCTTCTTTTGATTTTGCATATTCCCAACCCCATACCGCCACCATTTTAGGCACCAACGTGGGTGTGGGAAACCAAGGTGGTAACTGAGGTAACCCCACAAGAAGAACCTCTACCAGTATGGTCACTTCTTTTCCATTGCTTCCCTTTATGGCTAGTTTGAGCCTACTTGATTTCATCCAGCTCATCAACGATCCTCTTCTCCATGACCCCATTTGGCCTGCTATGCCTACCAATCTTCCTTCTGACATCCCCAAGTTTGAAGGTAATCTTGGAGAAGATCCTGTTAGCCCTGAGATGCAGTGCTGATTTTTTTTTAAGGATGAAGGAACGACTCGGTCTGCTTCGTTGTTCTTAAAGGGGTCCCACACGGGCCATTATTCCCCTTCTTCTCTTTCCCTGCTCACACTTTATCTTTCCCGCTTCCTTTATTAACCTTCTAATCCCGAAAAAACACCTCTTTAGCCTTAGCCCCAAGCGCAAAAGCCAAAAGCACCCAAAAAACCTTACACATTTGTCTTACGTGCTTATAGCACATTCCCTAAAGACATCTTGTACCTTCACCACATCTCCACCGTTAATCTTTCCCCACCAATCCAATGGCCCACGCCTCATCCGAGACACATAACATCCCTGACAACTCTCCACCATTAGATCACCCCTGCCAGATCTAACGACTACCACCATATCGCGCAGACAATAAGCGCGAAAAGTACCCACCTGATGAGGGCGGTTTTCCTCTCTCCTCTACCGCTACATGTCATCCACCGAATGACATCGGGTGAATTATGACACTTTTTGCTTACTGCCTAATGCTCGCCCAATAAAATTTGTTTCCACTTAAAATAAACCACCTCATGTGTTACTGTCCGCGCATCTTTGCCGACCAATAACCGTCTAATCTGCCTGTCGAAACATCCAACAGCCCAGACATGTTCCGCTCCCGCCACGACTGCTAGCCTCCACAAAAACGATCTCCACCGCACATCTCCCTTGATTCGATAGCCACCATTCACAATCACTCACAACTGTTCATCTGCCCAAGAACTCCATACCCCACGTGCTGTCTCTTACGCGAAGAAGAAGATGGCCAACTCTGTTAGTCTGGTGACAGTCTGACCATGAAACTGAATTAAAAGAAGAGCACGACTCAGCAACCGAATTAAACAATCATGGAACTCCACTGCCATGATCAATCCAACCACCTGGAGGACAACACAGTACCAATATTGATTAGGTTTTCGTAGTGGAGAAAGAAACTACGTTCAAAGACGCCATCAGACAGTTAATGGTAGTTGGTGGTCAATTAAGACCCCTCCATCCCTAAACGGCTAAGAGCCATTGTAACGATAGATTATAAATAGCCGACAGCAAGATGTAATTAGGGTTGGAAATTGTGTTTCGGTTCAACTTCTAGACATTAGATATTTTGTAACTTGCAGCATCTCATCTTCATTTTCAGCGATGCAAGCTTCTTTTGCTGTTAATTTCTCAATGCCCATTTCTCCTCTATTCTAAGCTTGTGCCTGAAGGGTTGTATTCATGATTTCTTCTACGTCTAATGCTAAATAACTGTCATCTTATCTTTGGATTAGACAGTTGAATGTATCAGTGAGTAGGTCACTAAAGTTTCTTCTGTATCTAATGCAAGATAATTGTCATCTTATCTCTGCATTGATAGATTATATTTGTTTCTTTACTAGTTTTAGTTGGCCATCTTACATTCTGTATGCATCTGTTGGTGTGGTTAGTATTCTTCATCTATTCACCTAAATTCCAAATTGTTGAGCATTGGTGGTCTAAATCCTTGTAATTTGAGGGTGTTCATGCATTTCTGGAGTGAAAACAGAGTAGAAGTGGTTATCTGGCTTGAACCAAACCATCACCCATCCC
The DNA here is from genome assembly GCA_000404065.3 of Pinus taeda. NCBI lineage: Eukaryota > Viridiplantae > Streptophyta > Pinopsida > Pinales > Pinaceae > Pinus > Pinus taeda. The sequence goes on from APFE031092972.1 coordinate 179,741, forward strand.
AATAAGTTCCTAGAACCATATTGAAGATTATATGTTACCAGGCATCTCCGAGCTACAACCTAGGAGAGTTTCCTGGAGCTCTAACATAATTGGCACCACTACCGGGGAGAGGAGATTGAAGCTCAGCTTCCCTGGGAGAACAACACAAATCCATCTTTGATGATAGACAAAGTCTAGATAGATTTTTGGTTGTAATCATCTATCTAGCGACTCTAATGGAGGATGAACCTTTTGGCGACTCCACATCATAGTTCTGGCTCAGTTTGTGAGGGATACTCGGAGAAATCCTCAGAAGTCACCAGCTGACCCAGTACCTGACCCTTAAAAGATCATCAAAGGAAGAAAGATATCACAGAAAGGAGCACCAAGATTAGGTAAACCTAAACAATCCTCCATATCTTTGAAAGAAAGGCTTGTAATAGAACAAATACATGTTGAGAGTATAGCCTCTAACACTAGCAGTGAATAAAAATTTTCAAAGATTCATAAAGCTCCTTATTCTTTAGATTCTCCTCTTGCTTTAAGCCCAAAGGAAACTTCACCTCCTATCCCTCATTTTCCTTTAGTCCTGTCAGTCACTCCTCAGCTCTCTATCATTCAGACCGCCAATACTCTTCAATCCACCACAACCATGGCAGGTCCACAAGCACCCACCAAAATGGAAAGAATCATAGCTGCTAGGTATGGGCCCTTGGTATTTCCTACTCCTTTGAATGCCATGCCTATAGGAGAATATCAGAAGTACATGCCTAAGTGCACTGGGATAGAAGGAGTTATAGCAGAAGAACATCTTGAGTCATTCTATAGCTATGCTGATAACCTAGACATTAGTGAAGATGATGTGTGGATGAGAGTATTCGTCAAAAGCCTAGATGGAGAGGCTAGAAAATGGTTCGAAGAATTAACCCCTAGGTCTATAATAGACATTGAGGCCTTAGATGATGTGTTCTTAAAGCATTAGAGTGATAAGAACGATCTTCTCTACTATCATATTGAGTTTGGGAACCGTTGTGACCATCAACAACCCCCCTTTTTATTAGTGTTAGAAATAACATTAATAAATGGAGACCCTTCTAAAAAATCAAAACTTAGCACTTAAAATTGCCTTTTGTTTCAATAAAACATGATATCAAAGCAAAACTCCCAACAATATGAATTCCTACCTTTTAACGCTTCATTCACATGAAAAACATTATAATTGTTTAAGCCTCCTTATGAAAAGCACAATACAACCACAAAGATAAGAAAACCCTTGTGAGTGGAAAGTCTTGCGTACTAAGAAAAAAGCTTTAAAACCTGATCTTTAATGATAAGCATCGCATCACAAAAAGGGTAGCGGCGGGCATCCTTTACTAAGAAGCTCGAAATGCAAAAAAATGAGAATGCAAGAATGCGAGATCACAAGCCTTACAAACGTATCGCATATCGGAGATTCCATTGACCACAACGCTACTAATACATAATGCACAAATATTGCGAAATGTGATAAATCTCTCGCAAATCACATCTCGCAACCACACGATGATACGAATAATTGTTAAAAATAAAAGGTTTTGCGATATCACGATCTGCGATATTGCGAAGCGAATCACAAACTGCTTTATCACAAATCCAAGGGCTCAGAGTTCAATAATATTACTTTCCATCGTTCGATGCAAGAGTTATGAGCATTAATGTTTACTTAATGCGCCATTGATGATATTTATTAAAATCAAATCAGATCTGGCTTAAAGGGTTATTTCACATAAGGTGATATCTTTGATATGATTTTAAAATTAAAATCTTTCTCATCACCTTATTGTTGTTCATTATTCATCACCATCCTTATTGTATCTCTGTTCTCTACTCACTATTTTCAGGAGCAGTACGTAGAGCAGAGCACAGAACAACACGCAGAAAGTAATGGGAAAGAAAGGAAAAGCTCCTGCATCTGAAAAATCAGAGATGACTTCGTTATTTACAGATATCACTTGTACCAAGGAAGTAGGGATACCTACTTGGGAAGGCATGTACCGACTTTTAGAATAAGAAAACCCAAGAGTTATGGAGGTTACAGTTACGACAGATGGAGGTGGGTCATCCAAAGCATCACTAATGGAGCTTGCATGCTCATTTCTGCACCATATTGTAGCGAGGCCGAAGATACTCCCTTACACGGATATGGTAAAATGGATTATTGACCACGTTGATATATCTGACAGGGAATTCAAGACACAAAACTAGGAGGTAAGTAATTTGAGGTGTATGTATCACCTGTCAGAACCCCAGCCCAGGTATAACAAACAATTTGTGGAAAAATTCGCCAAAGAGAACGAGGATTTGGCAGACTGTACAAAGAACTGGTTTGCAAAGGAAGAACTATTAAAGAAGGACAAAAATGGTATGTACGCCACTAGCTGCCTTGCTTCTCCCTATTGTTTTGCTGCTGCAATGTTATTTAGGCTATTTGGGAAGCTGGATATAAATAAGTTTTCATCAGAATGGTTGCCTTTATTTGATGTGGCACCAATGCCACCATTATGGATTGGGCCCAAATTTTATCAGATAATTTAGCTTCTGCTATTTTGAATTATCGAACTAAAAGAAGTTTTGTTCAGAGGTTTTACCCTCCATTCTTTTTAGTTGTCTATGTCATGGATGTTATTTGTTTCGTCTCTGATTTTCCCATCATGGGGTGGAAATGGACAGTACAGAACCCTTTACCTATTCAAGTTTACCATAAAGAACTGTGCGAATTTAATTTCATCCTGAATTTCTATAAAATTTGTCATGGAGTAATGCTAAAATGTTATATAACACAGACGCCCCAAGATTCTCCCCAGAAGCTGAAATTGACATTCTCCTAGTGGGAAGGTGGTTCGGGGAGGAGTTATCACCTACATTAGGGTATTTGAGAGCATTGACTCGCCTCATGTGCTTCCTTTGTATGTTCCCGACAAACGTATGGCCCGAGAGATAGCTTACCAGACCTGTGGTGCTGGGGGAATGAGCAGAGAACTCAAGGATAAGAAGAAGGCCATTTGGCCTCAATTCCCTGTGATCTGCGAGGCCTTTGCATTATTTGATTTAGGATATGCTTTTAAAGAGGTTGATAATATGTTAAGGCTGCAGCTACCAAAGTTCTGAGGGAGGCAGTATGATCCCTTGGATACTATCAAGAATTTTACAACGATGGTCAAAATAAAAGTGTTTACTAAAGAAGATGATATCTTTGACGATGTCTTTTAGCAGAAGAGCTCTCTCAAAGAGATTCTACATATGGCACAAATTCAATTTGACCAAGCAAAGCTTCAAGAGTTTAACCATTATAGAGAACAAAGATTGGCAAATGTCCCATTGGACAAATTGCGTTTTGAACCAATAAGGGAACCCACTCCCAGTATTAGTGTAAGTGAAAGTTCAGGAGAAGAAAAGTCTAAATCAAAGTCTGAGAGGGAATCAATGGAAAAATCTGATGAGCAGTCAAAAAGTGAGCACAGCAAAAGTGAAGCAACAATTAAAGATACAACTCATTCTATAGAAAACCCTGACCAGCAGGTTTTGTCCCCAAAATAGATTGAGACTCCCGCTCCCCTCGCAAAGCCAACAAGTCCAATTGTAGTAGACCTAGAAAAGGAGTGGGAGAATTTTAATGAGTTAATCAACACTGAGGAACAGAGTGCAGAGCCATTAATAAACCCAGGGGAGACAACCACAAAGATGATAATTGATCAGGAGCTCAAGACCAAGTGTCGAAAAATGCTTAAAAATGAAAGTGCTCTGAAATGGTTCAAACCTGAACGACCAGATAGAGCTCGTCCTCCTAATTTTGGTGCCATGAATGGTTCGAAAAATGGTCTCCATATGCAGAAGTTATGTCAAATAGAAATCGCCCAATAACCCTTAATTTTTGAATTTTTTCAAAAAAAAAAAAAAATAGAATATTTTGAGAATATTCCTGGAATGTACCTTTTGGGCATCCAATGGAGAGGTACCACATGGCAAGCCCGAAGGCCACCACGTGGCCCCAAGGTTGAATCAATTTGGCATATGTTTCAAAATTTTGGAAGATTGTTGGTTTGAACCCATGACCTCCTTTGTATTAACGCAATGGACTACCAACACACCACGGCTATAGGACTTGTTATGGAGGCAGGACAAAAGTTATTTAAATGTTGAAAAGGTTTTGTGCAGGGCCCGAAAGGGGGCCAGCCCCCACTCCATGTGACCATAGCCAAGAACTGTGGGCCAAACACCTAGACCATCGGTGGTTAATGCAGACCTGACATTAACGTTGATCACATATTCCGCTGAAACAACAGATATCCAATCGTTAACCAACAGTAGTGGCACGCAACCTGAGGTTAACCACCAGTTCCATCGATCCGGTCACATGCCCATTAATTCAACTGATAGTTCATCCAACACGTATGGGTTAAGTTGGTGAAATTTTTGGTAGTGGAGCCATTCTTGGCGGTCCCGCCATATTTGGCAGGCTTATATGGCCCTTAACTAAAGTTAACCTGAGTTTTTTTAGGGGCAAACAGGTAGTTCATAAATTGGCCATAACTTTGGCTAGGAAAAGCCTTGGGAGATGATTTTTTTATTTTTATTTTGTGTCTCTTCGACCTTCTGAATCCATTGGCATAGATTTCATAGCCAACAAAGGTCGTTTGCAAGTGTTTTTGCTTCAGGGAAGTTCCAGGAGCCACCAAGGCTTGTTCAATGTTGGAGCTGCATTGGGTTGTGTGCAGCCATTGGAGGTGAAACAAAAGCCTATTTCTTCTATAATGAACCTTCTAAATCTAGTGAAGTTATTTTCAGAGTCATTTGGAGACTTCTAAATGCCGAGATGCTGAAGGGAAGCTCCAGGCAGCCTAGAGCCATCCATGAAGGAAGGCCTAGATCGGGGATGTAGTTCTCATTTTGAGCAAATGAACAGTCATTTATTGATGTTAGATATGTGTTGGAGACATTAGCAGAGGTTTCAGAGACATTTGAATCATTCTAAAGGAGTTTGTGCCATTAAGAAGCTCAGGGAAGCTTAATGCACCTACTGAAGGAATCAAGTCCAAGGGAGCCTAGATCTGCCTACACAAAGAGGACAGACATGACAGGGATGTATATGGTTTTTCTAAGCCCATAGGTTCAGTCAGTAACCTTTTAGAGTTGATTGTGGAACTTGTAAAAGAATTTAAGCCATAATCCCAAAGAGCTAAGTCAAGTTGACTAGAGCTCACAGGAGACGTAGCCCACGCGATTGGGGTGAACTACTTATTAAATTTGTTGTTATGTGTGATGTTTATTTGCTGCCTTATATGTCTGATATATATGTTTAATATCAGCTGAAACAAATTAACTTAAAACACATAAACAAAAGAAAAGACTTACACCTCTTTCAAGCTAAAATTTCGCATAACGTCAAGTTCAAGCAAGGTCTTTTTAATTAAATCTGAGTGTTTATTTCTATTATTTCTTTAGGCAGAGTATGTAGAGGGCCAGGTAGCTTCTGGATCTCATCCTCTCTTTAGAGGTGACATATCCAGTAAATTTCCCTACAGTCTATCTTTGTATTAGAAATAAGAAGTTCTCACATTTTCAGATTTAAACTTGGAGTATTTTTGCACTCATTTACATAAATGAAAATGGATACCTTGCACCCTTTTTCAAGTACCTTCCATTTTCATATCAATAATAGAAGAGGTTATTAATACTCAAGAGACAGAGCATATTCCTGTTGCTCCATCGTCCGAAATTGTGCTGAAAATAGAGGAGATTCCCCCTCTGGATGTATTTTATAGCCCACAGCATAAGGTTGTTGTCAGGAGACAAACAAAGAAATGAAAAATAGATATTGTACTTTCTCCAGAAGCTAAACCTTTAGATGTTCTTTAGCAAGACCCGACCACTGATCCAACAAAAAATCTCACTAGGCTTTCTCAAATTGCAAGGGCATATGCTTCTGTAACCATTGATAAAGCATCAGAAGTTCAAACACTATTAAGAGAAAAGGAGGATAAGATCCTATTTTTGGAACAGAAACTACAGCAGGCCAGTGTCAGCCGAGAACCAGAAGTACAGTTGGAAAAGTTACAATAGGACTTCCAACAAATATAGTTGAGTTATCAAAACAATATGGCAAATAAAGAACAACACTTACGGGCCACAATAGAACTACATAAGGACGACCCTAAAATTGAAGAATTCGTCATAGAAGCCCTTGGCCTCAATGACCAGCTCCTACAACACGAAGAAATGCTTTGCCAAATAATCTCGTAATGGAATTCCCATTGCAAGAAAAGTGACTACATTACAAATAAAGTTGTAGACAAATGACTTAATTATGAATTAATTTTTAAGAAAGTTTCTCACTTTGTGAATTGGCAGAAATAGAAGGAAGGAAAAAGAGCATAATTATCCAGGATTGATGAATCCCACAAAGACATGCTATTTGCAAAATGGGATGCACAGCTCAAGTAAGCAGAACATGTGATGGAGGAGGTAGCAACAGCAGTAAGTAACATCATTGACTGCATCAACGAAAACTTGCATAAGGCAAATTTAATATCAAAAACCACTCCAAGATTTCTCCCAAAGGCACAACAGCTACAAACAAGATGGAAGAAAATAGCGAAAAAGAAGGCATAGTCAATTAAGCAGATAAGAAAGTTAAACTGGGACACTTACTGGAATTATCTAGTAAAACCACATAGCCAGTGTATGGCTTTGAAGTGCCTCATAACCTCCGCCGAAACAATAGCACCAACGCTCACCAATTCTGTATTCAAAAGTCAATTGAAGGCTGAGGTCGGCCAACTAACACTCCTGAAACCCATGCTGGACATTTGCAACTTAAAAGAACAGATACATGATTTAGCATAGATTCAATTTTAATTTGATTATTAGTTCATTTTTTCTTAAAGTGAGGATGGTCGTTTTGAACCTCCTCATCTATTTTTGTAATAACTATTTTTAGTTTTCATTATAGTACTATTTAAACCCCTCTCATGCATTTAGAGAGGGGTCCAAAAATTTGTCAAAAACAATTCTTCAGAACATGCACTTTTGCCCCCTCTGAGGATATTTTGATAAATGAATGGAACGAGATTTATTTATATCTGAGTTTAATGTTTGCTACGGAAATGCACTTTTGTACTCTTAGTGGATATTGAATTATTTGAAGATAAATCTATATTGTTGAAGCTCATGAGCAGGACCTATTATCAATGGTACTTTTATCTCTTAATTCTTTTTGCTTATGTGCCAAGTGATATATTATTTTCAGTTGTTCATATATGGAAACCTGAATGTTTAGTTGCCATTTTTGCACTTTTGTATGGTGATAGCTATTCCTTTATGTCAATTATATGAATGACTTTTTATGAGATGTGTTTATCATAATTGTTTCAGCTAATTTCTTATACGAAACAATCATCTTTAACGTATTCTTTTATCATATTAATTGAATGATTTTTATTACCAATTGTTGGATAGTTTAAATTAGATGTTTTCTTTTGTTAGAATAAAATTGCACATGTTAGATTAGATTTAGAATAAAGCATTCTCCCCATAAACCTTTCAAAAGAGAAAAACATCATCCCCTCAGTTTACCATCATAAACAAATTGGGAAACTGGTCTCATTAACCCCAGTCAGAGCCACTATTCCAAACGAAAAAGGAGTTGCTTTCAAGGTCCAGACCGGGTGGTTATCCCCCATTTTGTAGATGCGATTTTCAGGGCTTCAACATATTTGGGGCTAGAAGGAGGGCCTAAACTATGAATGGCGAGCAAACCTAAATCCAAAACCCATTCTGAGAGTAAATCACCCTCAACATCTCCCTCGACTTCTCCATCGCATTCTGAATCTCCAAATTCTAAGCGAGAAGTTGGGAAAAAAACAACCACTGCTGAAGACTTGAACATCTCAGATAAATCCACTCTTGAAACTCCTGAAGTTTAGTCTTTAATTCATAAACTTCAAGGATTTTCCATATCACCGCAAAGTCTGAGTTATCTCAAGGCAGTTTGACTTTGCAATACATTCCTTCCCATCCTCTTACCAAATTACTGAGTGAAAAGCTTGGTATTGAACCAACAGAATTCCCTCTACCCAAAAGAAAAAGAGCAAGGAACACACAGGAAGGGTCTGAGAGTGAGACTCTTTCATCATCATCATCCTTTTCATCTAATCCATTGCAAAGTCAACCATCCACTCCCCAACTCCATATCGTTGTCCAACAGGGTACTGGAACTTCAGCATCATCTTCCCAACCACTTGTAACTTCATCTGTGCTTCCTCTGTTAGTATCTCAACAATGGCACAGAGACCATGGAACAATCCAAGGGTATTCACAATGCCTGCACCCTTAAGTCAATTGTTGACTCATCCCAAGAAATGGTTGCCAAAGTTTAACCCAAATACAGGCATACTAGCAGAAGAGCACATAAACAACTTTATGTTGTCAATAAACTTAAATGGAGTTACGAAGAAGACGTTGTTGTCAGGTTTTTCCCATATACCCTACAAGGAGCACCTGGATCCTAGTATTTTTCATTACCCTCAGGATCCATTACTAGTTGGAATATTTTCCAAGAGCAGTTCTTGACAAAGTTCGATGATGATAGGTCTACAGCAACATTAATCAATGACCACTCAAATCTCAAAACTGAATCAAAAGAACCTATGAAAGATTTCAACTCGCGATTTAATAAACTGTTAAATAATATTCCTACCGCGTCTAAGCATAGCAAAGAAGTTCAAAGTGAATGGTACATATCTGCCTTACCTTCAAACATAGAAATCTTTGTAGATAGGGTTGCCAAGCCAACATTGGCTGAAAACATGAAAGAAGTGATAGCGGTGGAAAAACATATCTTAGCTTTAGAAAAGAAAAACGTTGGTGATGAAAGAAAATCTAAAAGGTTTTCTTTTAAAGATGACCCTAAGAAAAAACAATCAAAGGACCTATTCGACTTGGAAGGGTTACAAAAAGTTTTAAAAACCATGTCTAATGAAATGGTTGATATTAAAAAACAAGTGGCAGAGACTTCTTCTAAGAAACCTTATAAGCCTTTTAGAAGGAATCCTTCAACCGATTCAAAGCCTCCCAATGCTATAAAAAACACAAGGAATGTGGGGAAGAAGAAGAAGTTTCGAATGAGGAACATGCTGATGATGATGAGGTTGTAGACTTACAAGGAATGTGGGACTTCATTCTTCTAGATGAAGAAGATCAAGATGCATTACCAGTCACTACTAGAAGCATAAATCAACTTGATCCTCCACAATCCAGTTCTAAGCAGAAAAATCCAAGCCTAGCTTCCAAAGATAAAGTCGCAGGAAAGAAACCATCACCTAAAGCGACTCAGACAAACCCAGTCCAATCCAATTCATCAAATCCATCTAAAACACTTATCATTTCTGATGAAATGGAGTATAATATTGTTGAAGACATGAAGAAGACTAGGGCCAACATTACTTTTCATGAGCTGAGTAAATTGAATCATCAACAGAAACTACTTTTGAAAGAACTACATGTAGTACCTGTTGCACCTCTACCTGCCACTGTAATCTCACAAGCTACTCATGAAATGGGGAGACCTCCAACTAGTATGTCAAATAAAGTTGACCCAAATGACATTGCTTTAATTGGAGGAAGGTCAAAATCCCATACTCCATTCCTCCTTACTTTTTAAATCTTCAATAAAAATTTGCATAACTGTTTGGTACACTCTAGTGCTTCATCTAATATTTTGCCTAGGACAGTTTTTGCAAAGTTAAACGTCCAACCTCAAAAGTCTGCAGTATGCATAGTGCAGCTGGACTGGTCTCAAGTTGAAGTCATTGGCGAACTAAATCAAGTGACCATAAGGCTTTCATTGAATCCAAAGGTATGTCAAGTCATTTATATTGTTGCTGCAGATATTCCTAAATTTTATGGTTTATTTCTTAGCAAGAATTGGTCTGAAAAGCTTCATGGTTACTTTGCGACCGACTGGTCACACATGTCGCTCCCTTACAATGGTAAACCAAATCAGATAAAGGTTGAGCGAGAAAGACACCAAAAGTACATAGTAACGGAGTTAGAAGGAGAAAATGAACCTATAGTGTACAACAATAATATAATTGGAAACTATTTTATTGACTCATTCATAGGGAATTGAAATGCTCATACTTCACCTTTCTTAGAAAATTCAGTTTTATCTCAGGTAGAAAATTTTTCTTAAACGGATACTTCTAAATGCATTAGTTTTGTAGATAGGTCTGTAAATAAATCTTTGTTTTGGAAATTATTTTTCAACAGTTCTAAGTCTAATGATGGAGCATGTTGGGACTCAGAAATGTCATATTTTCATCTACCTTTTTCTTCACTATTCCTTACATTTCATCATCCCATTAACCTTTTATCATATCATTTTCATACATACATTTGGGTTTCACCTTCTTATTTTCCATTTTATTCATTTTTGTATTACAAGTGAATTTTATTATTAATTTATTAGGAAATGTACATATTTTATATATATCTCAAGAATTATGTGAGTTTTGTGATGTGAGGAAATTTGTGAGGAATTTTCCAAGAGACTATCCATATCTCCTCAACATATTAAGGAATATAATTATTCAAGACTATTCTTAAGGAGAAAATCAGAGATTTGGTTGGCATATCTTATCAATTCCTAAGGAGAAAAGCATGGAGGATTTGGTTGGCATATCTTATCCAAGATATGTGAGAGATTTGTGGGGGATTCAAAGGGATCATATTTTGTAATAATGGGAAAGTAGTTAAAAATGCTTGAGAGATTTGTGGGATCATATCTTGTAATAATGGGAAATTAGTTGACAGTTCTTGAGAGAATATTGGATATGTAATTATGAGAAGGTTATCTTCCTCATGTATATAAGAGAGTGCTCTCTCCTCATTTTAGGATGAAAGATGGAATAATGAATAATGAATAAGGGAATGGAGATTAGCTTTGATTCATATTCTTTTATTGTTACACTTTCATGATTTGTAATTTGATTCTTGTAATATAATTTGAGATAGTTTTATTGTTGTGAGCTCACATATGTTGTTTGTCATTCAACTTCTTCACATGTTGTATTGCTTTTCCTTTATGCAATTTCCTACTTTCATAGTTAATGTTTCAGTGCCTTCTTAGATTAATTTGATTCCAGTAATTTAGATTAAATTAGTTCCACTTCAGTCCTGCATATATAGTGCATGTGTCTCTTAAGTCTGCGGACCTCGGATTGACAAATTAAATAGTTGGGCAAGTACTACAACAGAATTAAACAAACATAGTTTCACCCAACATTTTGGTGCCGTTGTCGGGGAGGCACGATGGATTGAAGTTTAGTTTGATTTTTCATGCAAGTGTGTTTAGACATGTTCCTAACTCCGAGGTGTTAAGGCGGTAAGACGTGGGGAACAGCCTACGCATCCCATTCGAGATACCGTAACGGGATCGACCTCTTATGGATCAGGGCATGTAGGGTGTGTTTACATTTATGCAAGTGTGAATTTCAATTTCTGCAAGCGTGTTTGGTTTTCGCAACTGTGAAGAGTGTTTGATGAATTCATGGTTCATGGTTGTAATTGAAGCATTTGATTACTCAATTAATGGGCAATCCTTGTAAGAGGGTTTAATTGAGTATTGAATTCAAGATTATTTTTGTGGTCCTTTTGTTTTTAATTCAATTTTTAGTGTGCTCTGATACCAGGAAGAACTATATTCACTTCCATGATTCCATTTCTTCACCACTACCACCCCATTCTTTTTCTCATTTACCATTCACCAACATTTATTTTCCAATGATACTTTGTTGCACTTTGCTTCATACGCAATATTGGCATGTTTCATTAATATTACAAAAAGGCTTTCTTATGCACACTGATAGCTTATGATTTCCAGTGAGTGTTTACATTATTATTGAAGAAAAGAGAACAGAAAATGAAATGAATGTTGTTAACACAAGAACAAACATTCTTTGTATTCATGGTTGTCACACAAGAACCAACCATAAGAAAATGTAAATTGTTACTCATGTCTTTCACATATCCTGGAAACATTCATTATTAAAGACATCATCATGTAAAGCCAAAGTTCAAGATGCCAAATGTTCTTAAAGAGACCCATGCATGGTTGCATGAGGACATGCAACAAGTTCAGTTGGGGAGGATGTTGGGACTTAGAAATGTCATATTTTCATCCACCTTTTCCTTCACTATTCCTTACATTTCATCATCCCATTAACCTTTTATCATATCATTTTCATACATACATTTGGGTTTCACCTTCTTATTTTCTATTTTATTCATTTTTGTATTACAAGTGAATTTATGATTAAATATTAGAAAATATACATATTTTTATATATATCTCAAGAATATGTGAGTTTTGTGATGTATAGGAAACATGTGAAGAATTAATTCCAAGAGACTTATCCATATCTCATCCACCATATTAAGAAGATAATTATGCAAGCCTATTCCTAAGGAGAAAATCATGGAGGATTTGGTTGGCATATCTTATCCAATTCCTAAGGAGAAAATCATGGAGGATTTGGTTGGCATATCTTATCCAATTCCTAAGGAGAAGATCATGGAGGATTTGGTTGGCATATCTTATCCAAGATATGTGAGAGATTTATGGAGGATTCAAAGGGATCGTATTTTGTAATAATGGGAAGGTAGTTGAAAATGCTTGAGAGATTTGTGGGATCATATCTTGTAATAATGGGAAATTAGTTGAGAGTGCTTGAGAGAATATTGGATATGTAATTATGAGAAGGTTATCTTCGTCATGTATATAAGAGAGTGCTCTCTCTTTATTTTAATGAGGAATGAATAATGAATAATGGATAATGGAAAGAATTGTTAGTTTTTCATCTTTTATTGTTATGCTTTCATGATTTGTAATTCAATTCTTGTAATATAATTTGAGATAGTTTTATTGTTGTGAGCTCACATATGTTGTTTGTCATTCAATTCTTCAAATGTTGTATTGCTTTTCCTTTATGCAATTTCCTGCTTTCGTAGTTAATGCTTCAATGCCTTCCTAGATTAATTTGATTTCAATAATTTAGATTAAACTAGTTCCACTTCAGTCCTGCATATATAGTACATGTGTCTCGTAAGTCTATGGACCTCGGATTGAAAAATTAAATAGTTGGGCAAGTACTACAACAGAATTAAACAAACATAGTTTCACCCAACATTTTGGCATCGTTGCTGGCGATCGAACCCGGGTCACCTACGTGACAGGTGGGAATACTCACCACTATAGTTTGTTTTTAGAATCTCTTTCAACATGGTTTTATAATGAGCGTCAACTTGGAACTGCTCACCTAGATCCTTGCAGAAGTCAGAATCTCTTCTACCCTAGAAAAAGAGATCTTAACAAGAATTGACAGTTCAACTACTCCCCAAGATATAAACGAAGATTCAACATATGAAGAATCCTGCATATCTGATGGCGAACAATCATTCGAACAAGAGATCGAGGAAGAAGAACAACATATCGGAGTAGACGAACAAGAGTTACAACATGATCTAAGTGAGAGTAATTGTTCTTATCAAAGCTTTATCGAACAATGGTTCCAGATAAGTATTATATTAGATTCGTTTTTTATTTTTATTTAGTTGATTTATAGATACAACAATTAGATTTATTCACTCTCGAATATTTTCATTTTTCATTTGAAAAATTGCTACTGAATCTATTGTTGTTACTGCTACGTGAGTGGTTTCATTGGAAGTTTAACTACACGTAACTAATTTGTAAATTCTAATTAGTATAGAGTAGGTAGGCTTTCATTTTTAGTTTTGCTTTCATTTTCAGTTTTGCTTAGAATAAGTATGCTCTCCTCTGCGCTTAGTGTGATCGCGAGGATCAGAAAATAGAGATGATTTAGACTAATTTCAAGAATAAATTCATGTTTTGAAATATGATTCATTACAAACATCTTTCAATGTGCAAATCATTATGTCCAATTGTTAAAAAAAAAACATTAAGAGAAAGTTTCGTTTCTTTCTAAAATAAAAATAAAAAAAAATGTTTTTGTAATGAATTTTCGAAGAGGACAGCGCACTTAACCCTGGTTGTGATTTAACCCACCCCACTCAAATCTGCCATTGATGGAGTCCTTTCCCCTCTGTAACACCCCTTCCCACCTTTTGACTCACTTTTATTTGTCTTCACACCAATCCCTTCCCCGCAATTCGATGTACTAGCAGGTGACTCGCTTTTATTTATTTGCACACCAATTTCCACATGTACAGGTGCAGTTCACTTGATACGTGTCAAGTGGCCATGGTCAATGAACACAAAATCACTCCAAATCTGCTTCATGGCTAGCAAAACCTGTAATTCTCTGCACATTAATTGTCCAAACCGTTTTTTCTTCACGTAGTCATCTAAAAAGGGTCTCGAAGAACCATGATTCCCTCTTAGACCATTACGAATTTAAGCAAACGATTTATGGGTTATGTAGTTTATTCTATTGTGGAAAAAACCCATGTCCTTGTTCGTCTAGATTTGTCCTGGTTTGATAGCAAAATTCTTTTCAAAACTAACATTTTTAGGGGTTGCGTTCTGAAGATTTCACTCTTGTTTACTGCATTTTTCTAATTTTGTAATGGAACTGCTTCTTCACCTTCAGTTTCATCCCCGAAATCACTAGATCTAGGCTGAGCAACATCTTTTTTATACTTAGAATACCAGAGAAATGAATTGTCAACTGTTATAGCCTTTGAAGTCCACTTTTCGACAATTTCCAGAATTTGCTGTATTGTTTTACAATCTATCTTGCAAACAAATTTAGACATCTGCTTCAACTTGATCACTGGTGTTGACACCTGTGTATAATCATGATTTTGATAGCATTGCTTGTACGTCTGATGGAGGATTTCACATATATAATGTCTGGATTGGTTTCACGTCTGGTACATGTGGCACCAATGCCCATGCATGTTTGACGATCTCTTTTGCGGTGGCTTCAAGTCGTTCGAATGCAACATTGCATATAGTAAAATTGTAAAACCTAGCAATTCCAGCTCATTATAATGCGTACAAAAAAGAATTTCACTTATGTTCTTGGTGTAAATACTAAAAAGCAATGTTTGGCTTGCAATCAAGAAAGCAGATTATAGACCAACCAAACCACTAATGAATGCAATGAAGCTGGCGAAAAGTGGGCTTTGTTACGAGGTACTAGTTGGTCATGAGCCTATTTTGATCCTTGAAGTTAGACTACTAGCATGATATGCTGCAGCAATAATCTGTCTTGAATTTGACAAATCTAGTGTTATGTGTCTTATGGTTTTCTTGTCAAATAATCGGGTTTTTGTGTATCCTGTATATTCAGGTAAGTTTGGGCCACCTAAAGTGGTAATCAAGTTATCACAATATTATCTGCAACTTATGCGCTGTTGATTTTAACTCGTGTATTGCTTATAGTAACTTTTTTTTTGTATAATAGCTCATCTGTACAAAAAATAAGAAGTTATAAAATTTTCCACTGAGAAAAGGGATTGAGATTTAAAAAAAAAACATAAATAAAAAAATAAACAATAAATAAACAATAAAAAATAACAAAATACAATAAAATTGCCCTCATTCATTCATAAACTAACTACTTGTTCCCTAAGAAATACAAAAGCCTTTTCAACTGTTTTAAATGAATTTTTCTGCAAACCAATAAAAACATTTTGAAAAAGTATTGCACAATCAATGCATACATTGCATGGGGACATGCAATATTTCTAGTTTGGGGGAAATAAAAGTATGTTGGAGTTTTTTTTTGTTAATTTGTGAGCAAGAGTTAGGATGCACATACTAACAAGTGAAATGAGATTGGTGTTATGTGTAGGTCACCGAAAAGCTTATGCAGAAAACTCAACATTCCAATGCAACACCCTTTTCATCCACAATTAGTGTAACTTCGAAAAATAATTAAAAAAAAATGGACACTTCATAAATTCTTGAAAATAAGCTAATTTGTTTTTGAGTCACTTCATACAGGAATGATCAAAGGAGATGGCACACAAAGGTGACAATTTTTATGTAGGAATTGTGCTAAGTTTTTTAGAGTGAAGACAATCTAATGCAAAATTGATTTTTCAAAATCACAATGAAACATGCACCATTAGACACTTGAAGGAACTAATTCTTCACTGCACATATCATGACATTTTCCACTACAAAAAAATACTTTTACGTCATGATTTCTCCCCTTTTTCCTTCCAACCGCCTAGACCATCCTTGTGTTGCAGCCCATCTTCCATTTCCTTATCTTTCACGACTTCATGCCCACCTATTTTTCTGAATCGCATACATTCCTTTATCCTTTTCAGTTTATTTTTGCCTTCTAGTTTTCCTTCTGAATAAAACTCATTCCCTTTCCATGATTACATTGCCTTGTTTTCCTCGCCATGATGATCCACACTGCTTGACCGTGAGTTCTTTCCATTTATAGTCCTACCAAATATTTTTGTACAAACTTGCGTTGACTGATGTGGGATTCCTTAAGGCCCACCTTTCAACAAGTCTTGCCCCATCGAGATCAACACCTTATTTGGGAAATAGGCTAGAGTTCCTTTTGAGTACCCAGAGGTTTGCATGCCTTAATGGCAAGTTCTCTCACTGGCAATCATGGGAATACATCAATGTCCCTTGATCTTCAGATCTTGCAAGTGGCTAGACCTCGACACATCCATTCGCACTTCACAAGATGTACTTCAGCACCTTGGCACTCATTGACATCCATGGTGAGTTTCCTCGCATTGGTTAACAACATACATCAATGGCCAGTAATCCAATGATTTCTATTCATGCTCGACATCGATACATTCATTCGCATGATTAGAGTTGTACCATCGGGTTTGTAGTGGGTGAATACTATACACTTTTTCACAACTCCCTCAGCAGTTACATCAGCATGCATTTTGATTTATGAGAGAGTACCACAGTTCCACTTCTAGCATTTATCTTTTCCATGATTTAGCATCAGCAATTCAGATTCCTTCATTTCCCAGGATCTAGTAACAACAACATCAGTCACATTTTCCTGATCCAGCAGCAGCAGCAGCTACATTCCTATTGCATAATTCATCATTCTTGGGTAAGTAGAGGTATGTTGTTTTCTAATCTTTAATCATGAAATTCCTTATATGCTAACTTGAATATTTTGGAAAATTCCCTCACCATGCTATATTTCCTTTCATGAGCCATGTCAGGTTGCATGAGGACATGCAACCCATTCAGTTGAGGGGGGGAGAACTATATTCACTACATATTCACTTCCATGATTCCATTTCTTCACCACACTACATATTCACTTCCATGATTCCATTTCTTCACCACTATCACTCCATTTTTCTCATTTACCATTCACCAACATTTATTTTTCCAATGATACTTTGTTGCACTTTGCTTCATACGCAATATTGGCCTGCTTCATTAATATTACAAA